>OX463788.1:60341074-60619267 GCA_949825025.1 Siphlonurus alternatus | reverse complement strand
AGTTTGTAATAAATAAATAAAAATAAAAAAATAAAAACATAAAATTGCACTGAGTTTTACACAATCCAAGTATTCACGCTCTAATTTTTCATAATATACAACATATCATATTATATACAATACCTAATAATATAATACTTTCAGAGACTCAAAACCCTTTGCATCCATTCAGTATTTCCATATGTACAATAATACATGTTCTAACTTATTATATGCTTGAATCCATATAACTCAACTAATTTTTTTTTTTCAACTATATAATTCTTAGATATTTTTTTCAATCTTTAATATTGTACATATCATGTTATATTTATTTTGTCAAATAAAATACGAATTAAATATATGAACAAACAAAGGTATGCAGTCTGGAGTATGAAGAGCTATAGGGATTATTACTGATACTTGTTCAGTTATAAGCACCCTTTATGGTAGAAAATATAATAAAAATAAAAACATCATAATAATAATAATACTTAACCATGAATAAAGCCGCTTACAAAACATGAATAATATTTAAATTTGGTATTGGAAATTGATTTATATGAAATAATTATATTACAACAGAATATTTCTGTATATATATATATATATATATATTATATATATATATATATATATATATATATATATATATATATATATATATAAATGTAATGTATAAAGTACTAAAATAATCATAATAATATATCTATACATAATTTAATTAATTAAGATTATTTTTTATTAATCAAACATAAAAGTATATAGATAAAAATATTAAATGATATTACACAATGATGAATTAAATTTTTAATTACATTACTGAACATTCATTATTACAAATGTTGTATCTAGGCATGTATTAAAGCTTATAATATTATTATAGTCTCGCATGGTGTAAGCTATTTATTCATTAATGTTTGTCTAAAATTTACTGCAAACATAAATAAAAATAATTAGAACTTGAACTGACCTTTATACTACGACAGTTTAATATATATTATTATGCATGTCTGTTGGTTTCATTTTTATGGCAGTATCGTATATAATTATTTAAATGGACATTTAAAGTGCATTTAAAAGTTTAAAGGTCTATTAAATTAAGGAATATAAATGCTAATTGTTATATGTATATTATTATTATTATTTTCTCATTTCTCTAATGTATGTGTGTCTAGCCAACACATAGTTTAGTCTAGACCGTTTATATTGTACTGCAGTTATAGCAAGCTACCAGCATATTAATGTAGACGCAAAGTCGGCAATGCTACTATAGGCTGTGCCGCGACCAGCACTCATTATTACAATCATAATTAAATGTTGAAAGTAAATGTATGTAAACTGCATTCATATCATCTCTCTATCTCTTATTTTAAATATTATATGTTGTGGGAATTCCATGAGAGTTATTTATTGAACATGCATGGTGCTACATTTTATAAGTAGCTTGCGGTAATATAAGAAACATCATTATAATACCTAACTAATAATTTACTACAAGAAATATTAGCATAAAAGTACACTATATAGTATAATTTTATAGGTTATAAAATGCTATTTTGCTATATTTAAGCATATAGACTGTAAATGAAAAGTGTAAATAATATTATAATAGTTTGCTAGAATTTCTAAAAAGACACGTACAAGATCATGTAAAAACATAATTAAGAATACTTAAAAATAAAATTATTACACAATACAGAGATTGTTAATAAAATTTTAAGGGCTAAGTAATAATTATTACCTTTAGTAAAATATTATATTAAATAATATTAATGTTAATAAGATTGCAAATAAAATATTCTTTTAATAACGTAAATATATGCATTTGTCAATTTATTTGAAATTTCATGCCATCTGACAATGCCCACTGTATCATACAGTGGGCATTGCATCTGATCATCTGATGTAGATTATATTATATCGTGTGTGTGTGTGCGGGGGAGGGAGGGGGGGGGTGTTAAGTTTTGAAATTTGGAGCCTGTATATATTATAAGCCTATTTGAGACATGCAGTGACAGGTTGCCATAACCTAGGGTAAAAGCTGGGATATTTCAACTGCAGTATCTTTTCGCTGCTGTAAAAGTGGTGATAAATTTAAAAGACTTGATTCAAAATTTTTACATGCTGACAATAATCATTTTATATTTACTATTTTATATTTTTATTTTATGACAATGCTGCCACGAATTCAATAGCAGACTAAATACGACTGATGACGCAGCGGTCATTTTGGCGACGGACAGCGCGGCGACTCATTCTATGTCGATAACAATCAGATGACAAAAGCCAACAATAAGACTCTTAATGAGGCGTTCCTGTCTACTCCCCCCAGCCACCTTCCCTGACTATACCAACTTAATTTTTCCCTCTCTCTCACTTGTAGTTGTATACAATGTATATTTAGTGAGTTCATTTCTCTTATCAACTTGAGGTCATCATCCCCGCCTGGCCTTTAAAATTTAAAACAAACATTTACCCCTTCTACTTCCCTTTAAAGTTTAAATACCCAATGAAAATATTTTTGCTTATTCATAGTTAGCCGTTGGTTTTTAAATTTTATGATTCAGATTCGTCAGTTTCTTGTGAACTGAAGTTGAGGAAGGTTGTGTTGTGATAGCGCCGATCACACGTGTCCGCAGCTTCAGTATACCAAGATATTCGATCGTGATTTCTAGAAATTAAAGTAAGTTAACCTCGTATTTATTCCTACTTCTACTACTTCTTTCTTAAATTTTAATTATAGCATGAATTACGTGACAGTCCATGTTTCTAAAATTCTTTATCATTACTTTTAATAAATTTTTAATTAATATTAAGAGTTATTATATTATTAACTTTATTATTACAAAAAGATCGACATAAAAAATTAACGTTTTTACCCATTTTTTTAAATTAATTTCTTCACATTTATTGATTAAGTTTATTTTTTCAGTCATATATTTCTTTACGAGGCGCTTAAAATATTTAGTGAGATATCATATTACAGTTTGCTGTCTTAGAGTGTAAATTATATATTTTTATACTATATTGTTAATTACTTCTAAAATTATAACATTTCCAAGTATAGAATTTGTGTAAATTTACATTATGTATTCCTGAAACGTTTCTTAATTTTCTGTGAATTTAAAACAGTTGAATACTACACTGCACCAATTGACAGCATTATTATTATTATCATCATCGCCATACATATAATATAATAACGTTATTTCGCTTTTAGTCTTCCCACTTCAGATTACAGGTTAACTTTTTTCCCTTTATATTATCATTATACTGTCAGTTATGTTATGAATATATTTTCTCCATGATATTTTGAGAAACAAAAATAATTAAGCAAGACTTAACGTGGCATGATGATCTTATTTTATACAAACTGTTAGTTATGAATATATTGATCGTAACACTAAGATTTTTATTAAGTACAGTCATCGCCTATGAAAAGTTCCATTTGCAGACATGTTATATAATGCATTGCAAGTACATCACAATGGCGATTAACAAGGCTGCAAAGAGGAACTTTTCAGAGGCGAGGTGTACACTTGTCGCCTTAGAAAATTTCCCACTTGCAGTCTTGATAATCACCATGCTCTGTGTTATTCTTACGGGGCATGGTGATTAACAAGGCCGCAAAGGAAAATTTTCTCCATGGTGACGATTGAACACAATTATTTGTGTGTAGATTTTGTTACGCAAAAAGGATATCCCAAGTTTGCACAGCATGCATGTTTGACACTTTAATTTGACTCGCACCATGACAAATTCATACTTGTATGGAAACGTGAATTTCACAAGTAAAAAAATAATCATGATATATATATATATATATATATTATATATATTATATATATATAGAACTTGAAAAACTATTAAATCAACATTGAATAAGCTACAGGGCCATTAAGACTTGTCTTTTTACAGTATTAGAATTTTTTTACCCAGTTTTTGTGTTTGTAGTTCGAAAAAACACTTAACACTATTTATATTTTATATGTTATTTAAAGATTTAAAACAAAACCTGAAGGTTACTTTTCATTCACAAAGTTCATTTTGCTACACCAAAACTGAAAAGCTTATTTTATTTTATGATATTTTATCAAAGCGAAACCGTCTCGACCACAATGTTGCCCTGTAAAACACTACATACTATATATGACTTGTAGACACAAGTAGCTATAGGTCACGTAGAGTGAGTTAACGAGTTTGCGACAAGAGAGTGCGGAAGCTTTATATTGATTCATGATGAAATTATGCATACACCGTCTCAAGGTTATAAAATTAACATACTTGAGTCTTGATTGTGCCATGTATAATAGATAGAACAATTTAATGTCAATCGTGTTTTGTTTTGAAAAAAATGTATCAAATTTTGAATTGTCGTTATAAAAGTATATCGTTATCATATACAGATAATATACACATGAGCATTGCCGATTAAAAAGAAAATATAGCCCAAATTTCCTCTACAGGACATTATCAGGGTTCTCAAGATAAATAATTCGCCTTTATTGCATGACAATCAATGGCTAAAATAATATTCAATTTTGAACCTGCACGACTTATATCATGTATGTCTTGACACTCTTGACATCACATTTTATTATGTTTCATTGCCATGCATTTGTTATTTGTTATAAACTAAAAAAAAAATAATAAAAATAATTATCAATATTTTTTATGATCATGAATTATTACATGAACATTATTACTAATAATGTTCATGTAATAATTCATGATCATAAAAAAATATTGATAATTTTTAATATTATTATTATTTTTTTAGTTTATAACAAATAAATTATTTTATTATTATTAGGAACAGTTAATTCTGCTCATTTTGGGTATGAAATCTATGCACACTGATTTAATTAACTTCACTGTCTGTGCTATATATAGCTTATGATTACATGATATTTTTGGCCATGATTGGAAACTAAGTTGGGTATTACATATGTTTTTAGGTGTCAAGGGGAGAAAAGAAAGAAACAGGGGAGGAGTGATAAAATCAAATCCGCTACTGTCACGACTCACGAACAGCAATCAATGCAACCGCTATTCTAGACATAGTTACATACACAACACAAGTAACAGCATGCAGCTATATATACTGTATATATATTTTATAATCTATAAAGTCAATTTTTACAGAAGACTCTCAATAACATACGATAAATATATATGTATTATATATTATACATTTTTAAATATTTTATTTTATGCTTGTTTTGACTTACAATATACATTTGGCACATTTCAACACATAAAATGCAATCAAGACAAATTTAGCTTTCGCAATATGTAAGTTAAACAGCTAAATGAAGGCAAGCAGCAATGTTTGATTTCAGGAGGAATCAAAGAAATACTGTCTATTACTGTAATATATATTAAGTCCTTCAGACGCAAAGGTATACAATCAATATTCAGGTTACTTTCATTGTTTATAGATTGGAAAATAGCTCTTAAGATCTATATCTGGTTTTGCATCCGGGGGTTCAATTCAATAAAGCATGCCCACGGCCCGAACAAATATTGAATAGTAAAAAATGTGAGTAAATGTAATTTCATTCCTTTTTCTTTGCCTTTTTTTTACTGTAAAATATACTTAAATATGAACAATATAAAGTTTAGTTGGTCTGCATGCATGCACGCAGTATAAGCTGTATAATATAAATATATTAAGATGAAGTGTGGGCGTTTGCCATGGTACTACCTACATCACGTCATGTCTCAACCTTATAAGAAATAATTCACAGTAAAAAAACTATGACCTCACTACTAAAATAAATTATAAAACTTTGATTTCTGGTTTTATTATTTTTTTTTTTTTATTTATTTATTTATTTATTTATTCATTCATTTTTTTTTTTTTTTTTTTGCATTACACTAATTGTATTACAAATATGATTTAAAACTATATTTATAATAAATAAATGCTTTTTTTAAATCAAAAAAAGTCTAAAATAATATGACGTAATACGATGTTAGTGCCATGAATAATCTGATACTTTAGGCGTCGTAACTGTCTTATATAGAGACTCGATCAACCCCTGTGGCATTTGCGTGTCTTCCTTCACTTAGGCGCTTGCATGAACCACGCGCTTGCTTGCTATATACCCACCCCTATAGCTTGCTATATATTACCGGCACAAGGTTTGTCCCACTGGCTCTCTGACCCAACAACATGTATGCACGAAAACCAAAACCCTAATATACTTATAGTTGCTGTATAATATAACATAAAGTTTTAAGAATGAGGTGACTTTTGTAACATAACCTTGCTCAGGCAGTCTTATATATTAAATTAATCCTTTATTTTGGAACAACAAAATCAGAATGTGACTTCATGTAAGTCTAGACGTGACGTCATAATACAGTTTTATTTATATCTGATGAATTAATTTTTAATAGTAAATTTATTATTTTTAATTAAAATATATATTATATTATATTAAAAGTGTTGAATGTTTTCTTATACAGTGTAATTAATATTTTATTGATTTTTCGAATATTTTAATAAAATTTGATGCTACCTTTTTATTTATTTTTTACAATGACAGCACATTTTAGACTGAGAGAAATAGGACGAAAACGATATAGAGAGTGCTTTGTTTGACCCTAAATGTGAATGCAAATCAGAATGTTACATAAGGTCGGGTCATTACGACAATAGGTTGCTGCTGGCTGGCTTGGTGTAGTCTGGCTGGCACAAATATCGGGCCATAACCCACCCAAGCGCTTGCTCTACATGTCAAATCTCGGCTAGCAATCTTTCTGTTATATATTCTCACAGAAAACAATTTTTAACAGAGAGGCTATTTTTAAAAAGAACTTAGTATAGATTTTAAGCTAGAAATTTTTAGAACTATGTAGATTTATTTAGTACTAAAATTTGAGATTAAATTTTAGTACTATTTTTTTTTTTAAATGTTTGAAGTCAATTAAGACAAGATGTAATACTCCAACTGATGGCAGTATTTTAATATTAAATCAAGGTGATATTCGCGTGCTTTTTCATCATCAGTTACGCATAATATAAATCCAAATATTATTATCTTTTTTTCTTAACGCACTGATGGCGAAAAAGCACGAGAATATCACCTAGATTTAATATTTTTTTTTTACTCTAACAAGTAATTTTAAAGTTCATTGTGAATAACCTCCATTAATAATAATTAATATTTACTTATTCCGTGTCTCTCGACTCGAATACATGCTTATAATACTAAAGTGAGCGATTTTTTTACATGATTTTTTCCATTGAAAAATAAGTTAAAGCTTTAATACTAAAGGTTATTTATATTATATTTGTTTGTTTATTATCAGTTTTTGAATATAAATATATTGCCATATTTTCATTGAATAAAGATGGATTAATTTTGTAATATAATATGTAAAAATAAAAAAAATAATAACACCCAACAAATTGGAGCAATAAAAATAAAGCATTGAGAAATGCACAATTCATAGTATAGTGTTTTTTGTCATATTGTAAAATATACAGTATATGAAATTGTCTTTATTTTTTATAGAACTATAAGATTTAATTATCATAGTAATTAACCTGTACATACAAAAGATGACAAAAAGGACCGTGAAAATGGGCCACCGAGTGTTTACTACCATCAATTTCTTATAAATAATCACAAATGAATGTTCGAAATGAGAAAACTGGGAGTACTTTAATTTACAACAAAAGATACTGCTAGGTATTTATTGAACCTTTATTGGTTACAAAATAAATTAATTAATAGGAGAGTCAAAACAATAATCATAATATTAATTCAGAATTCTGACGAAAAGAAATAAATTAAACTTTATTCACATCGGCTCTATTCTATGTATTATAGTAACAAAATAAAACAAAACAAAAAAATCATCAAAACATAGATCATTAAAATAATGATTTCTTCAAAATTAATTAACAATCAGCGAAATAGACTTTTTTGTTAAAAGTTATACATTTATTTTTTTTAGTGGTATAACTAGTATATATTTCGGTAAATGGATGGAATTTGTAATAATTGTAACGTAAAAATGCCATGCACAATCGATTCAGAATAAAACAAATTAACTGAGCTTAATATATTGAAAGCTTTTAATAACGTTGTAAGAACGTGAGTGTTGCCACACCTATTATAACCGATCACCTTAACGTAATATAAATTGAATATTCTATTCAACTATTCCCTAACACAATTAAAAAGGTTTTTATGTACCTGATACAATTTCTAATTAATTGTGCATATACGAACATAATTTTAAATTTATCCCATTAAAATTTTTTGAAAACAACACAATGTTGAAAATATAATGTATTTAATAGTTTTGTTCGTAAATAGCTGCCCTAGCTATTATATATAGCTTATAGCTGGGTTATACACTTTATGCATCCATTCGACTTTAATAATGTTATGCATTGTCCAAGTATAAATAATAAAAAAAAAATTTGAGCACAGAACACCTACACAATTCATGGTTTTTCGTGTAGACGGTTCCTTATATGGTCTATCACAATAAAATTTTTATTAGTTATTAATAAATAAAATGATAATTTTTTTACACTGCCCGTAAAATCATCGATTTTGACTTCATTTTTAAGTTTTATTAGCCTGCTATATAATTATATTAATGCAATAAGTTTCATTTTATTATTTTATTTCTAGTTTTTTAACGTTATCCATGCGTTTATGGTTGTATAGTTATAGTTTGTTTGAATCAATTATTTATTTACAATTACGTGTATATTTTATTTTACATGTAAACGTCTATAAAATTGCTACTTGGTAATGGGTGTAACTGCGTTAGTGTTTGTGTATATTATATATATGTAATATTTTAATAATATATGTATATATATAATATATATATATATATATATATATATATATATATATATATATATATATATATATATATATAATGCCGAAACTCTATATTGCTCACAATTCAGAGATATAAAAGCAACATCGATCTTTATTTCCGTTAACGTGGATATTTTATTATATTTAATTGTTTTGAAAGCTTCTAATAAAGTTGAAAATCTGCCACTTACCTACATCATGTCGACATGTATTTGCCATCTAGTGATCAGAAGTAAAAGCTCTTTTGGAATATTCTTGAGGTACGAAACATTCAAATGATGTATAGTATTTCTGTTGTGAATGAATTTAACTTCCTGACGGCTCTTCGTGATCTTGACCTAGTAGTATAAAATGTATATATATATATATTCATTCTTAATTGGTTTGAAATTATACAACAGGTATAGAATTAGCTACTTTAATATAGTTCATGAGTTCCTCTATAATATATATAATATATAATTATGCACATTTCAATTCAGTTGAAATTCATTTGAGATTATATTTTTCCAATAACCATATGTATTTCTTTTTTATAAATTAGAGGGAAAAAATAACAAAGTATAATGTTGCATATTATTATATACAATTTTTTTATGCAATTCTGAATCTTACATCAATTTTTAACTAAATGGTCAAATTTGCAACATATGTAATTATTATTATTTTATTTGTACTTCGACTTGCATTCTGAGACAATGATTATTTATGTGTGACGAATGCAGATCGACCGATGATTAATTTTACACATAATATCAATGTAATTAATCTTCAAGTATACGAGGGCCTTGCTGTTGATCAAACGGGTTTTGAGTAAAATGAGATGAGAAACTTGCATCACCTTTTTACCTGCAATGGTTTGAACACCCGTTTGATTGCCAGCTATATAGGTCTTCACATATACTGCATATGTGTACTTGGTGATAAAAATAATAAAATCAAATAAAATAAATAAAATAATGAACATGCATGCATATTATATTATACCATTACACTTAAAGTATAGTTTAGGTTGTTATCTGTTTATTATAATGAATGAAAGACAAGAAAATTAAAAATTACCTTTTAGTAAAAATTCTCTTTCTGCATGCATAGCAAGGCTTCACATACAGTATAAGCAACATATTTTAAACATCATTATGAAGGGACACGAATTTTTCTTTCAAATTTTCAAAATCTTGAAAATATCTTTCAGGAGATAAAACTGTTTTTTTCATCTTTGAATCTTCTTTCAATGATGAAGGCATCTTTGAAAAAAAAAAAAAAAAAAAAAAAAGAAAAGAAAAGAGAAAGAACAACAGAAAAAGAGTTAATTATTTTAAAAACAAACATTCTTAATCTCGTCGCCTCAGAATATATTTAAATGTCGCATAAACCAAACAAGGTTTTGTTGCAATTAGAGACCTTACACTACATGTACATAAGGTCTATAATCACCTCAAAAATTTGTGGTTTATACGACACTTAAACATTCTGAAGTGACGATCTCACAAGCAAATTTCATATAAAATTGAAAAATTTTCAAATAATATATTTATATATATGATAATATGACATTACTCAAAATTTAACTAGCCACATGGCAGACATAAAAATGCAAATAAATTTTCTTAATTACCTTCTTTTTATAATCTCTATCTTTTTGTTCTTTTAATTCATAATTAGTTTCATTCATTCTTCTCTTCAAGATTAATTTTTCTCGTAAATCTTGATCTTCAAGATCTACAATCAGCTGGTGAGCTTTGAGCAGAGTTTCTTTGTGTATATTCTTGAGCTTTAGTAGAGCTTGAGGAAGTTCGTTAAGCAGGTCCAGTTTCCGTTGTGCATCTTTGCGAGTTGCTGTGTCAGTGCTCTGCAGCAAGGCCTGCAGCTGCTCCACCTCTGAACGCTCCCTGCGAGCCAGACTGTCTCTCTCAGCCTGCAGGAAACGTTCCTCGTGTCTGCGTCTTCGACGTCGTTCCTCCTCCACCCCCCCAGACAAAGGTTTGCTCTCTGGAACCTCAATGTCCGCCTCAACACTGAGACGAGAAACCTCACGACTCAAGCATCCCTCCATTGCAATCTCCTGTAAACAGTTTTCGTTCAAGTTTTTGAGTTTCTTTAATTCATGACATTATTACAATTTGAAGTGACCAAGAAAGATTATGAAAATGTCAATTTAAGTACTTTAAGAAAAAACATAAAAACATTAAAGATACAAATATCTTTATACATAAGCTGTAAAAATATATAATTGTAACTTCTCTAGTTACCTCATTTTTGTGAACCACAGTGTGAGTGACTGGTATTTTAAAGAAGCAAATGGTTCCCCTTGCATCTGCCAATGGAAGATATTCACTTTTCTGGCTCGGAAGTAAATACGGAAGTGCTAAAAAATCAAATTTCAATAATCAAATTAAAGCAACACGAAAACATAATGAATGGATAGCTTTTTCATTTTACCTTTTAATATTCCTGGGCATAGAGAATGTTCGCTATCAAGGGTTGACTTCTCATTCAACAAATCCCATACTTGCAAAATTCCGTCCTCTCTATAAATGTAGAACATACTCTTCCTGAAGAGTGACCAAGAGCCAGAAGAGAGGTAGTGATCTCCGTGTCTCAAATGTACTGGCTCGTGCTGTTGGAAAAGACACATGAAATTAACTAAATACACATAAATTAAACCGTCTAAAATTTGGGCTAAAAACTTTTAAGAACAGGAAGTAAGCTTTTTAGTATAACCTCTAAAAAATTGCAGCATTGTTGCAAAATATACTTAAATTTTGAATGAAAGTTAAACTAGCTGATTAATTTCAGATATAGCAAAATGATTTAAATGCAATATAGCTTTTAGAATATATCACAGCTCTCTATACAATTGTTTTGGAGCTTTGGAGCTAATATAGCTACAAATTTGTTCTGCGATCAATTTTGTTTGATATTATATACAGTATTATAATTATGCAATACAAATTAAGATAATTTTTTTTTAAAAAAAAAGGGTAATATTAATATTTTTTGACGTATTTTTTTTGTATATAAAATTACCAGCTGGAAATTTGTTCTGCGATCAATTTTGTTTTATATTATATACAGTATATAGAATTTTAATTATGCAATACAAACAAATTAAGATAATTTCAAAACAAAAAGAGTAATATTAATATTTTTATATGTAATTTTTTGTATATAAAAACATTAATTGACAGTGATAATAAAGTATAGACATGCAAAATTAATTGATATGAAATACAAACCTTGATGTTGTGGCTCCATACAGCAAAGGTGTGACCTCCCACACTCAAAACAATACTCTGGTCGAACGGAGACTGGACAATGCAAAGTACAGGGCCATCGTGAACAATGGCTCGAGGAGCAAGTTTGAACTCTGCGGAGAAGAATGAAATATATAGTATAATGTTATACAGCTAGTATTGATATAATTTTACCTGGCGTGGATTTATCATCATGAATTTCTAGCTTAGAAAAATCAATAAGTGCAACAGCTCCGTTCATAGTTCCCACAAACAATGTTAAGTTATCACGTAGAGATGCAGTGGGTGGCTCTGAATAATAAAAAAAAAATAAATAATAAAATAAAATTCATACTATATACATCTCATATATATACTGTAGTATAGTAGTATGTTTGAAATATTGATAAATGTGAACTAATAATTACCATCATAGATTGCTACAGATGATTTCCGTGCAACAAATATTATTTCATCAGTATCTTGAATTAAATTTTCATGACTACTGCTTGTAATACAGCTTGAAGTTATCATTGTTTTAGTGTTTTTACCATTTATAGAAACCTAAAATTATAAAATATAATAAAATTATGCAATTTTTTTCATTTGTGATATTATAAATAATACAACTGTAACCGCAGGAACAAGGTGTTATTTATTCCAGCTACACAACTATGTATATAATGGACAACATACATGAAAAAAATTTATTGCAGACATGAATAGAGGGCACCAAATTATGCTACTCTGAATTTTTTCAGATTTTTTTAAGACCCGGAACTATTTTTAAATAATTATTGAAAGTCCTGTGATTTCAGTTGGCACCTCTGAATTCTTAATAAAAAGGATAGAGACTGGACGCCTATTGACGCCTCCAGGGGGCGTGGCCGCACTTTCAATAATTTTTTTAAAAATAGTCCTGGGTCTCAAAAAAATCTGAAAAATTTCAAAAAAGCATAATTTGGTACCCTCTATTCATTTCTGCAATAAAAAAATTTCATGTATGTTGTCCATTGTATACTATTTTGAATCTAATGGCCAAGATTAAAATTTTCATTAATAATGAACAATATTATTATAGAATTGAAAGTAAAAATTAAAAAAACACAAAAAGACAGTATTTATATTTACCTTGAAAACAGGTTGAATAACTCTATGTAGAGGTGCAAACTGAGAAGTTTTTTGTTTTGCGTCATTGGCTTCAGAGGAGGTGTTTTGGTTGTTGGAATTGCTGGTGCTTGGTGGAAACACCAAGAAATCCCAGATAAACAAGAAGCCATCTTCAGATGAACTTAACACTTGGATAGATGGAACATCTTGAGCCTTCATCACTCCAAATTGAGTAACCTAAATAGAATGATATTATGAAACCAAACCTTTTATTGGATATAAAAAATCTGTACATCATTTTTTTTTCTTATTTCGAGGTAGTACCTCTGTTTTTCTGGACAGCCAGTGGAGACCAGTAATTTGTCCAGTATGGCATAAAGGTGTTACCACAGTTGGCTGGACACTAGCTCCGTATTTTTCTTTTTTTGTAGGGTTTAGAATCTTGAGCTGAAAGAATTAATACAAGCAATTATAGTTACTTTATTTCAATATCCCAAGTTTGTGATGTTATTACTTTTATATCTTTATTTGCTGTATCCCACTAGCCATTTTCTAACCAATTTGAGAGAAATAGAGAAGTAACAAAAACTAATATAATGGCACAATTAGCTGCATCGATTATGGTGAAAAAAAGGGAATAAATTAAATTAATTTAGAATTATGTCAATTATTCTGTAATATAATAGAATCCCATCTAGCTGTAAAACAAAAACTTAAATTTTTATCCTAGCTATTAAATAGAGATTTAATTAGCATCAATACACACTATACTAGCTGTTATTAGAAGTCACTTCAGTGAATATTTTGTTCAGTTTTGGTTATAATTTGCATGATCCCTATAATATATGCTGGCTGCTAGCAAGATTTTTCATTTTTTTAATTAAAAATGTAAGTGCTGGTGATTTTTTTTATGCTTTTTTTTCTAAAATATTTTTTCTGGGATATTTAAAAACATTACTTTGGCAAGCCAAACTGATGCTAAAAAGAAAATACTTAAATTAACTGTGGAAACTTAAGGTAGCTAGGTAGGGGTGTGTTGGGGAAGAAAGTGATCACCAGGTGGAGATGGTGGTGGTCCTGGCAAGAATGAGACTCGGTGTTCGTGTTTCCTGGATTCAGGTGCTCCTCCATGTCCCACATCACAAGCTGGCCATTGACGCAGCCTCCCACTATCATCCTGGGGTTGTATGGGCAAAACGCGAGGCTGCTTACCTCACATGGGCTTTCCAAGTATGTCTGCTAAAATAATAGTTTGACATTAAAAAATAGAATATATAAATACAAACTTCTTTTATAAGTTCATAGTATTAATTATAGACAGTAGAATATGGTTGGAGTAAGTTTAAAACACCTTCACTTCTGATATGATGGAGGGTGGGTGGGGGTGGGGGGAGGGAATTAAATTCAGAAGAACAAAAAATTGTAATTAATATTTAATTAATTTATCCTTGGAAAAATTCATTTAAAGTAAACATAATGGGGGACATTCACAAAGCACTTTAACCCCCAATTTAGCCCCGATTTTTAACCCTGGTGCTAAACATGGTGCTAAGCTATGAGCTTAACATGGTTAGCCCCTGGTATAGTACCATGTTTAGCACCAGGGTTAAAAATCGGGGCTAAAGTGGGGGTTAAAGTGCTTTGTGAATGTCCCCCATTATTTACTAAAATTTTATTTAAGTTTTACTTAAGGTAGAGATAATGTGTATCAGCTGGACCAATGCTAAAAAAATCCCATTCATAAAAATTATGAAAAAAATTTAAAATGTTCTCCTCTACATCCCCTATCAGTAGGTAAAAAATCAGGTATACAAAAACGAGCTAGTTTTCGAGTAATTAATTTTTAAAGTTCTCTAATTTAACATGGAAAAATGGAACTTCCATGTTAATAGTCAACTTTAAAAATTAATAACTCGAAAACTAGCTCGTTTTTGTATACCTGATATTTTACCTACTGATAGGGGATGTTGAGGAGAACATTTTAAATTTTTTTCATAATTTTTATGAATGGGATTTTTTTAGCATTGGGCCAGCTGATACGTATTATCTCTACCTTAATGTGGGATATGACTAATGAAAGCAAGTTTAATTACGAGACACCTAAACTATACAGAAATGCTCAATAACAAATACTTACTTTAGGAATTTTATTTGAACAATCCCAGATAGTGACTTTATAAGTAATGTAAGAATGAGCACCAAATTCATCACTTTTATCTTCTTTATGGTCTGATACAGAACAAGTATTGCTGGAACTATAAGCTACAGCCAGAATATCTGAAATAGAAACAAAAATTTAAAATATTATTATTGCTCTCAAGTAAATGTCATGTTTATTGATTACCTTTACTATTAGGATGCCATGAATGACAGCTAATGATGCCACAATTTTCCTTGTAGCTATTGACTATATGGTCAACTACATATGAGGACACAGTAAGCTGGGATTCTAATGTATGTGTCAATTTTGCATAATCATTTTCATATGTGTTAAGCATTGCATTGTAGTGGACAGCTTCTATAACCCTGCAGCAAAGGTTTTATTTTTTTAAAGAAAAATAATATTAAATAAATATATATTTATTAAAAAATAGTAGTCTTTCTTTTATAAAAGAAATTATAATAACTGAAATTATAAGATTTTATTTTTAGAGCCTGTAATAAATAAAGTTAATGAAAATACTACTATTTTATGTAAAACATTCTACTGCAGTATAAATATACATTCATGCAGGTACATCAGAGTGCATATCTTTCTTTTAACAAATTTATGAAATAAATTTAATAATGAAATGCTTCTTCTAGCATTTAGTGTTCTAAATGCTATATATGTTAATCTTAATGGCATTATTGTAATGCATTAATTCATATCAATTTAAATTAAATTTAAATATTCACATTTTCTTATAATAGTTTCATTAATTAAGCTTAAATAATTAAAAATAACTAACCAAATACACAAACAGCAGTCAAATTATAGGTGAATAATAACAACTCAATTTAACTGAATTACTTGCTTTCAAATTTCCTTGGAAAATGTGGTTATATATCTAGGATAAATGCTAACCATATTATACATTTAATGTGCAGTCAAATATATACATACATACATACATACATACATACATACATACATACATACATACATACATACATACATACATACATACATACATACATACATACATACATACATACATACATACATACATACATACATACATACATACATACATACATACATACATACATACATACATACATACATACATACATACATACATACATACATACATAAATGGAAATTTACACAATTAAGTGGAAATTAAAAAGCTTAATAATAATAACAGTTTGCTTTAATAAATTTTTCAAAAAGAAACGTAATACTTGATTTGTACTTTGTAAATTTTCTCACATTATATACTAACACTATATAATACGTAAACATTCACCTGAGAAAATTTAAGATACATATTGATTATGGAAAATTAGAAATACAGTATAATTTCCCAAGTCTAGCTTACTGTAAAGATTTTTTTGCCACGGATTCTTTCATCTTTTCGCTCTCTTGTTCCGTCAAAGTGGCTTCGTCTTTGAGTTGTGGTTCCCATTGAGTCCACATTTTGTTCGGAAGATTGAGTATGGTTTGAATTTCTATATCTCGTAGGCTGCATGCCTGCCACAAAAGTGTCAACATTGAGAGAAATACAATCATTCAAATTAACTTAATTGCCATGTGTAAAAAAAAAATGGAAAATAAGTAATTTAATCCTTAAGGGTAAGGTAACGCCACCAATGTTAAAAAAAATCCCTCTCACAAAAATTCTGAAAAAAATTTAAAATGTTCTCCTCTATACCCCCTATCAGTACCTAAAATATCAGGTATACAAATACGATCTAGTTTTTGAGTTATAAAATTTTAAAGTTGACTACTTTAACATGGAGAAATGAAACTCCCATGTTAAATTGGTCAACTTTAAAAATTCATAACTCAAAAACTAGATCGTATTTGTATACCTGATATTTTAGCTACTGATAGGGGGTGTAGAGGAGAACATTTTAAATTTTTTTCAGAATTTTTGTGAGAGGGATTTTTTTTAACATTGGTGGCGTTACCTTACCCTTAATATTAGGAAATAATAATAATAAAAAAAAAATCATGATGGTACTTTTTATTAAATTCTTTAAGATGCATGCAAGAAACTCTTTTGGTGTAAACTTCACTTAATTTACCTTCTAAATTTGCATACCTTAAGGGGATTGTGGGTAATAGTGCTGAATAGTTGTGTAGAATATGCAACAAAATAATTAAGTGCTTAAACAAAATTAATTGTGCCAAAAAATATTTCACAATTATACTGCATATTATATAATTATGTACATCAAGTATATTAATTATTATTGAATATTGTATTTAATATAAAGTGAATTTACCTGTAGGTTAATATCAACAGTCCGACGTATTAGTAATTCTGATTTAAAGCCACTGCTTCGAAATGATGCATAACATTTTTTCAACTTTTCTGCATCCAAACTCTGGTGCTGCTTATGTGTAGCTCCTTGTTGTACTGGAACTATTGCTTCCACAGTACGCTATACAGCAGAATACAGTTAACTTTAGTTATTTGGGAACTGCAAGAATAAAATTTACAAAATAATACTTACTAAAGGTCTTTGATTTGGTGCTTGCCATTGTATAATTTTTTCATCGCTCCCTAAATTTGTCCAAAACTTTGACTGTTTGGTGGTTTTATTTTTTAATGTATCATAATTAGTTTTATCAAACAAGCCATTTTGCTTTAAACTTTCTTCAATACTTTCTTTTGATAAGCATACAGTAATTTCCTTTATATGAGGTTTTGAGTCGTACCCCACCAGCACAAGATCCAATGCACACATCTAAAACATAAGGTTTTCATTAGAAACATATTATATACACATAAATACAATTAATACATAATTCAAAATTTAGTAACGTACATTCAATTTTGCCTTTAATTCCATAAAATTATTTTCAAAATTATTTTTTAAAAAGTCATTTAATTGATTCTTTTTAACAAAATTCCATTGATGGTGCAGAGCTTCTTGAAGATTTAAATTTGCTATTTTAATTAGCTCATTTGTTTGGCCATCTAGCATAAGTTTCACAAGTCCATAATCTCCTCTTGCTTCTTCTAGAGTCAGTTCTTGAATCATTTTAGTTGAAAAAGTTGATTTTTTTTTCTGTACTAACTGCATCATCTAAACTCTAAAAAAAGAAAAGTTATTTTATTTTCAAAATTGATTGACAACTGAGATGCTACACATAATATATTATATTTTACCCCATATATTTACTGTAAATGAATAGAGAATAAAAAGTTGTAAATTTTTCTTTTTGTGATTCTCCCAATCCTTATTACATATACTGTATAACTGTAATTTAAAATAGGTACAGCCATATCCTGAGATAAAAACAGCGCACAGAACATTAATTTATTGAAGTTTTATGTCCTGAATAAATCTACACTAATTTCTGGATAATGGCCTGATGTTTACCTCTCCTCTCTTCCCCTACCAAAAAGAGCAATAGTATGCTGAAAAGCATTGAAAAAAAAAAATAATAATAATAAATAAAATAAAATAGAAAACGTAGAAAAAATTACATCATTTTAAATTATAGACTGCAATTATTACATTTATATCGTTTTCATATCGCTGCTAGTTTATAAAGAATACACCAGTTACATTTTTGTGTCCTTAAATAATCATAAGTGTCAACAAAAGTAAATTTTTCTAACTTTTCTTTTTTTTTTTTTTTTTCAATGCTTTTCAGCATACTGTTCCTCTTCGGTAGGGGAAAGGAGGGGAAGTAACCATCAGGTCGTTATCCTATTTAAGCAGGCAATTTAACCCAACATTCTCGTGACGCTATCCTATATGGCATCCCATCCTCACTGAATTAACATTAGTTGTGAAATAATTAAGACTCGACTCTCTCTCGCCCAGAGCTGATTCGAGCACTAAAGAACTGTATGGACTCTCCCATGGTAATTAAAATCTATAAAGCTATAATAATATAATATATATTATATATAGCTTGATCTTACACATTTATATAATATAGGTATTAAAGGATATCTGCATTAGAGGTTTGCAAGTACGGGCCGGATCTGCTGGCTCACGGGCCAGGCATCATCACTCTGCAACGGGCTCTGGCCGTGCCTATATATACATTATATATATATATATATATATATATATATATATATATATATATATATATATATATATATATATATATATATATATATATATATATATATATATACTGTACCTATATCTAGAGGAACATAATTCCTCTAGCTGATGATTTTTTTTTTGTATATGTATTTTTATTTTTCCTAAGAGAGAAATAAGAGGAGGAAGGGAAAAAAGAAAGCAAAAAAGAAAACATAAAACGACTTTGTCAGTTTGTAATGGGTTACAGAGATGGTGATCCATGATGTGTTTTGTAAATAAGCACAAATAAAAACTATAAAGCACATGCATGGCATACAAATCGAGCATGCTGAGGGTGATTGAACCACACGTAGGTGGGACGATCCAGACGTACACGGGACGCACACTGTCAAGAGACCCTACAGAGACCTCCGTGTCTTATGGCAAGGAATTTGACCAGCTTGGCCGAGCTTCACTGTAACTGAGAGTGGAGGCGCCACTGAATCGCAGCGGCACGGCCCGGTTCTCGCTGGCTGCAATGGCAATTTCAGCCAGCAAGAACCAGGCCGTGCCGAACATTTAACAGCACAGCCTTTTTCAGTTACATCAGTGAAGCTCATCTGATCAAATCCCTGGCCATAAGACACCGAGGTCTCTGTAGGGTCTCTGCACACTGCGTCGTGGAGCAGAGGTTTTACAATTAAGCTCGGGCTAAGTATGGCATGTACAACATCGGAACGGCCTATATATGCGGATATTGCAGATCTGCCTGCATGTCGACCGGCCTCAGCTGTAGCCTACGATAAGAGGGGGGGGGGGTTCGTTTCCCGTTATATGGGTAGCTAGGACACAAGTTTTACGAGTACATATAAAATATATAAATTATACACAAGCAAATATATGGATACTATTACTTAATTTTAGACGCAAGTCGATCGCTTTTATTTAAAAAAAAAATCGCAAGGGGGTAAACATGATAAAATTAATAATTAATTAGTGTATAATTATGTAATTAAATAATAATATATACACATTACGTAAGTACATCTAGTCGCACCAGAACATTAAGTTCTGGTCAAGTCAAAGGATTAAGTCAAAGCGAACTGTATCGATAAAGTTTGCTTTGCACCACAGACGTCTGTGTTTGCACCGACGTTTGCACCGACGTTTGCACCAAGTATGTATATTGTATAGATAGACTTACTTGTATGCATATTGCCTCGGAGGTATCCATGACAACTTAAAACTGAATTAATAATATCATAAGTAAGCAATGCAGAGTTACAATTTTTCAACCATTTTTAAATAATTAAATAATAAGCATCGAAATCTAGAGTCTGCTACAGTTAATTAACTTTCAAGAGGTTTGTTGATTGTTCAACACTTTTTGGCAAAACATTTTTCCGGCGAGACATCCACCATGTTCTACCATGTTGCGCATGTTGACAGATTTAAATTTGCGCGGGCAAGCTAGAAATGTAAAAATGCAAAAAAAAAAAAAAAAGGGATTATAAATAGAAAAAAAAAATTAAAAATAAATAAGAATAAAATATCTATAACCTGTACGAAAAATTAATTTTTATTGAACTTTTAGTGTTTGAATTTTATTATTATAATATTATTCTCTATGATATGGCATATTTGACATGACACGACATGATTTATATCCAGTAAAGTTGTCATCCTGCATCCTGCGAACCGCTGCGAACTCAGCTCAGCTGCTAGGTGCTGAAATCTAAAATGGTTGCCTTAAAATGGATCCAAGGCAGTGTCGTCTGACTTATTTACTGTGAAAACGGTGTATTTTCCACCTGAAATCTCATGTAAGAGTATAAAATTGTAATTTTTAACTGCTCTACAAATGTTTTTTTTTTATCCATTTTGTGTAATGTATGTATGTTTCGGTGAATTGTTTGGCAAAAACCAAGCGTTTTTTGTTCCCAGGTTTGTGTACAGTATGCAGTACAGTATGCATACATGGTCTGATTTTGCATTTATATGCCAAGCTTTTAGGATTTTATGCGTACTGTAATTGATAACAGTAAAGTAAATAAATCAATGTTAGAGTATGCATAAGTATGCATACATTATTCTGCATCAATCAGAGCTGTTAAAAAGAAGACAATGGCTGTTTAAATTTTGTGTTTTAGTATCATAATGCATGACTGCATATGCATATATCTTATGCATACTGTATGTACAGTGCACAGCCCAGTTTTGGATTTCAGCCCTGTTTTGGTTCCGACCTGCTTTTAGGCTCCTTAAAGCCAAAAAGAGAAAAATAAATAAAATTGTAACTGATTAACCAAAACCCTAAGAAAGGCAGGAAATGATATGCCAGTGCTGAAAGATGCATTGGGAACATATGTTACGGAATCGGAGAAAGCAAAAAATGCGTGTTCAAAGCAATATGAGGCTGTGTTCCAAGCCAAAGTATTAGATACACACAAGGAGAATGAGCAAAATAGCGAGCAGGAGGAAGGTACAGCAAATAGTAGACATATGATATTCAGGGTCAGATATAAAGATGTTAGAAGAGCAATAGTGTCCCTGAAAAAAGGGAAGTCCCCGGGACCGGACGGAATTACAGCATCGTTCCTAAAATTGTGTATTGACAAGCATTGTAAGTACCAAATGCTCATTTTTGAGACAGTAATGAAACAAGGTAAAATGCCAGATGGGTGGAGAGAGGCGTGGGTTATTCCAATTTATAAGGGAGGAGCAAAAAGTGAAGTTAAAAACTACAGACCAGTAAGCCTTACATCAGTAGTTTCAAAAGTAATGGAGAAGATAGTAGTTAAGTACATGAGACTTCAGCTAGAAAGGGACATTTTTGCAAACAACAGCACGGATTTAGGGGGAATTATTCATGTAATACTCAGCTTCTGGGGCCAGTGCAGGACCTCGAGAAAGGCATTGATAAAGGAGAGGAAATACACGCAATATTTTTGGATTTCGAGAAAGCATTTGATAAGGTGCCACACAACATACTAGTGAATAAAGTAAGAGAAGCGGTAGATGAAGAAGGCTTGATAAATTTTATAGAAGATTTTCTAACTGACAGGGTACAGAGAGTCAAGCTAGGGCAAACGTTGTCTGAGGTAGTGAAGGTTACTTCCGGAGTCCCTCAGGGTAGTGTGCTAGGGCCGCTACTTTTTATTATTTTTATTAATGATATTGTACAGAATTTGGAGTCGGAGATGAGGCTTTTTGCTGATGACAGCGTAATCTATAGGACAATAAGTAATAAGCAGGATGAGCAAATTTTACAAAAGGATCTGGAGACAGTGGGTATATGGATAGGAGCTAATAAAATGAAGCTTAATGTTGGGAAATGTAGCGTGGTTAAGTTCAACAGAAGAAGGGAGCAAAGTCAGGTTAAATATTTTATGGAGGGTGAAGAAATCAAATCAGAGGACAAATACAAATATCTGGGAGTAATGCTTCAGTGCAAACTTAACTGGGATGAACATATCAGGTATGTAACGGCAAAGAGCAGAAGGAATCTTGAGTTTGTAATGAGGAACCTTAAGGGGGCCGGCAGGACAGTAAGAGAAAAAGCATACAAGTCTCTGATTAGACCAATAATGGAATATGGATGTAATGCGTGGGACCCGTATAGAGCAAAAGGAAAGAAAGAGATGGAAAAGATACAAAGACGAGCAGCAAGAAGGGTTCTAGAAAAGGGGAACTGGAGCTTTACCTGTGATAAAAGCAAAATTTATAAGGGAAGAGAGAGTGTGACCAAAATGATAGAGCAACTGGGATGGGAGGATCTGGAGGAAAGGAGGAAGCAAAGTAGACTGACAACAAAGTATAAAATAACTAGGAACCAAAAGGGCTGGGAGGAGCTTAGCGATCGTACTGAGGAAGGGCGTTATAAAGGTAGGAGGGACCATGATTGGAAGTTGGAGTATAGGAGAAGCAAAAATGATGTGGGCAAGTATTCTTTTTTGAGAAGAACGGTGAGGGAGTGGAATTTGTTGGACTCTGGGCTTGTGGATGCTCGGAGTGTTGGTGAGTTCAGGGAGGGGCTGAGAGAGTCAGCCGCAAGCAAGCGAGCCACCGTGGTGGAATACCCACAATAGCCGCAAGCAGTGGTGTATGCATGTAATGTGTGTACACACTGCTATTTAATCTAATCTAATCTCCTTTTCATGAAAATAGCATCTGCAATACCGTGATATTTTTTTTTACTGGTTCAAAAAAAATAAAAACGAAATAAAAGCAGGATTTTTAACAACTAATTCGTTTTTATTTTTTCTTAAGGTAGAGATAATACGGATCAGCTGGCCCAATGCTAAAAAAATCCCATTCATAAAAATTATGAAAAAAAATTAAAATGTTCTCCTCTACATCCTCTCTCAGTAGGTAAAATATCAGGTATACAAAAACGAGCTAGTTTTCGAGTTATTAATTTTTAAAGTTGACTAATTTAACATGGAGAAATGGCACTTCCATGTTAAATTAGTCAACTTTAAAAGTTAATAACTCGAAAACTAGCTTGTTTTTGCATTCAGTACCTGATATTTTACCTACTGATAGAGGATGTACAGTATAACAGATCTTAGTTTACCACTAAACAGCTCAGTAGACTAGACGGCGCCAGATATATCAGCCAATGAAAAAGCTAGAATGTCAGCTGGCCACCTTTTCATTGGCTGATATATCTGGCGCCGTCTAGTCTACTGAACTGTTTAGTGGTTAACTAAGATCTGTTATACTGTAGAGGAGAACATTTTAAATTTTTTTCATAATTTTTATGAATGGGATTTTTTTTAGCATTGGGCCAACTGATCCGTATTATCTCTGCCTTAACTAGTAAAAAAAATACCACGGTATTGCAGTTGTTATTTTTATGAAAAGGCTGATTTGGTTAATGGGCTACAATTTTATTTTTTTTACTTTTTTGGCTATAAGGAGTCCAAAAGCAGGCCTGGACCAAAACCGGAACATTTTTTTTTCATGTCCCTCCACACAATTTTTTTTTTTTTACTCAAAGACATGCTCTGATATGGAACTAAAATTATGATAAACTCAATTGCTACATTCTATTGAACATGTTAATAATTTTTTCAAAATTTTAAGAACCCTACCGGTAAATATGGCAGATAAAAATTGTTAAAAGTGCGAAATGTCTTAAGGGGGTCCGTTACCGGGCTACGTGGTGTACAGTATGTATATTATGCATAGGAATATGTATACCATACAGTATGCATATGTATGATATAGTATGCATATAATATGCACTAATATATTCTGTATGTATCATATGCATACTGCATTGATTAAGACGCGTTCACATATGCATACTCGAAAGCTGCTACATGCCGTAGCAAAATCAAGGTCTCCTTGATTTTTGTTCGGAGCTAATTGTAGGTATGCTATGGTGTCCTACGGCATGAATGCTGTATGCATATTATATGCGTAGCGATTTCCGATTAAGTAAAAGCTCCTTTACTGCGGACTGTATGATATGCATTACAGAAACCGTATCATACGCAAACAGTGGAACTATGCTACTGTATATGCATATTATATGCCCATGCCCGGCCTATGTTGAATATGCAAACAGATAGGTCTGTTTGAAAATACACAATCAAGTGATAATTTAAAATCAGTTTTTCTTTATGTTATCTGTACAGGTGGTTCATCTGATAATTAATTTTTGAATCAGTTGTGTATTTACAAACAGACCTATCGTGTGGTTTATCAGGATGTATTGTATGTATGTAACAAGGAGGCAGCGCACCTATACCGTGTCCATCAAACTACTTCTAACTAATGGGGAGTATTTTTAAAGAATGCATATCACACTGTTTGCATAGTCTGAAGCTCCGAATGCATCGCAGATATGAATTGCGAAAAAATAAAAGCAAGAAATTGTAAAAGTCAAAGGAATTTTCAATCTTCAATTACATATTTTTATATGCATATGTTGCCGCTCAAATCCAACTATGAGCTTGAAAAGAGCAAGTTTGTCATGCATTTTAGGCAGGCGCAGATTCAAGGAGCTCGATAAAGGCAATCACCCTCCTCCCCTCAAAGGGTCCCAAAATACATTGAAGGTGTTTCTCCCCTTCCCATCTCAAATTTAACATTGCTGACTAACCCCCTTCCCCCACCCCAAGCCGCCCACTAAATCCACACCCATAGAGAGCATACTGGAACTATGCACCAGTACCGGTAATCAACAAATATTCACAAAATAAATCTTGTAATGCTCTTCTAAAAATAAAATAGCCTACCACTCCACCTTTAAAAAATTATGGAGCTTATCCATGGCCTAATACAAGTGACTGAAAGACCAAGGAAACTTTAAATAGGATGGCCAGCAATAGTGCAATAATAGGATCTTCCATCAAGGGTGAGCTGTGATACTGGCATCATGCTCCACACTTTTATGTACAAAAAAAGATTAGGCCCACGTAGGATTAAATACAGAACAATTTTTTAGTCTCGATCTGTTAACTTACATATAAATAAATTATACATTATACATACATAAATTTGTCTTGTTTGCATTGTATCGGCAATGATGTGAATTGAATTTGTGGAGTGAAAGTCACTTGATGCTGTAGCTTATCACTCATTTACCTTGATGCCAAACGCCTTTCATGACATCACGCAAAAGCCTGTACATTCACTAGATAAATTGAAGTCTCTTGTTGGTACACTATGGCAATTTTTTAGACTCTTTTAATACTGTAATCATAACTTAGGTGCTAATGAATAATTTTATGTGTTTCTTAACCCAATAAACAATTATTATTATTATTACTAAGAATAATAGAGTAACGGAGAGTTAAAAAGGTCTGTGCAAATATGCTATTTTAAACTGTGAAAGTTTAAAATAGCATATTTGCACAAACCTTTTTAACTTTCCGTTACTCTATTATTCTTAGTAATAATAATAATTGTTTATTGGGTTAAGAAATACATAAAATTATTCATTAGCACCTAAGTTATGATTACAGTATTAAAAGAGTCTAAAAACTTGCTAAGGTTTACATATTAATCAAAGGGGAGTACATCAAACAGCTGTTCAACGTTATCTCTACCTTAATTTGAATTCCTGCCCCCCCCCCTCCCTCACTTATTCTCCTTTTTTTTTGTAATTGCCAGTATTTGTCCTTTTTTTTTTTTTTACATACAAACGATTAAAAACATAAAATTTGAGTAGTTAAAATTATGTCATGTCCACTCTTATAAAATAAAAGCGCTGGGAAGTCGTCTTTGTGTCTCAGTGATTTGATTTAAGATGTGGATAACTAATTTTTTTATATTTAATGCTATTTTCAGTAATAAACCACAGTATATCAATTGTTAGGTGATGCTTGTAAATGTTTAAAATATACTAAAATACGAAAGTTGTGGCAGCTAGTGAAGTCTAACAGACTGTAATTCAGTCGGCATTACAATAAAAACCAAATCACACCACCAGGAATAGCAAAGCATCAACTAACATTTGGTAACAAAAAAATACAATGCTTTTTTTACCAGAATAAACATAAATAAGCTCTGGTGTTTATTGTAAAAACAATATGCAGTAAGAAATGTCAACATTTTTGTTTTCATATTTTCAAGGTAGCATTGTTATTGGTTAATGAAATAATACATGTGTGTTTTGACTGTTTTGTGATAGCTTTAAATTTTGTGCTGGATTCAGTGGCGTAGTCCGGATTTGTCCAAGGGAGGGTTCTTCAAGAACCCCCCCTTGGACTGAGAACATACCTCTGGGGGGTTTGTAGGGGGCGTAGCCCCCCAATAGCCCGCCGCAGGTGCGATTTTTTTTAAGGACACGCCCCTTTTTTTAGGGAAAAATTATGAAAAAATTCTATTATAAAGAATGTATGGCCTGATGTTTTTTTTTTTTTTTTAAATTTTAAAGTTTTTGCACCCCATTTTTTTTTTTCATTTCTTTTCAATATTATATATTACGTGCACTAACGTAATAAATAAAGCTTTGAGAAAATAATTTTAGTTAAATCAAGTAATTCATCTAATAACCACTTTTATATTATTTTTATGATGCGCGTTTTTTTTTTTTTTTTTTAAAGGGACGTGGACTATAATTTTTTTCGATGAAAAGTTGCAGCAATTTTTTTATATTTGTAAGTCGTAAATTATGTAGTTATAATATTTTCGTCACTACTTTTTCTTATAAAAAAATCAGGGACCAGATGCACGCGTTTTTTTCGTGCATCCGAGATGCGCATCCGGATGCAAATTAATTTTTCGTGCATCCATGGATGCGCATCCGGATGCAAATTTATTTTTCATGCATCTGGGATGCGCATCCGGATGCAAATTTATTTTCCATGCATCTGAGATGCGCATCCGGATGAATTAATTTTTTCCCGTGCATCTGGGATGCACGGATGCGGATGCAAGCCCATTTTTGCGCATCCGTGTGCATCTTGCATCTGTATCCGCATCCGATCTTTGGTTTTTATAATACACTTTGTTTCTTGTAATTTTTAAACGACAAGTGGCAAATAAAGTTAAAAAATATGCCTCGTGTTAAAGATTTATTTAGAGGCAATTAGCAAAAAACCTGATAAAAAAGAGAAAAAAAAGTGTTAAATGGATGCAAATTTATTTTTTGTGCATCCGTGGATGCGCATCCGGATGCAAATTTATTTTTCATACATCTGGGATGCGCATCCGGATGCATTCATTTTTCCCCGTGCATCTGGGATGCGCATCCGGATGCATTCATTTTTTCCTGTGCATCTGGGATGCACGGATGCGGATGCAAGCCCATTTTTGCGCATCCGTGTGCATCTTGCATCTGCATCCGCATCCGCATCCGATCCCTGAAAAAAATAGACCACATTTTAAGACGATGTAGGATGTACTGATGTACGAGCAAGAAAAAATATTTATATTTTGAAAACAGGAAAATCAATTTACTACATTATGTATACTGTAAAATTAATACATTTAAAAAATCGAATTTTTTTAACTTCAATAATAAATTTAAAGATATGTACAGTAGACAATGAAACTAGCAATTGTAAGATGTAATATACCTATATAATTAATTAAAAAATAATAAAATACTACATACATATATATTTTATATATATATATATATATATATATATATATATATATATATATATATATATATATATATATATATATATATATATATATATATATATTATGTTGAATATCATGCGGGGAATGTTTTCAACATTTTTTATATTTTAAACTATCGTCTTTTCGTATACAAAAACATAAATAACTCAATAATGAATATTACATAATATAATTATAATAATAAAGTTATAACATACTTAAATAATCATAATACTGAAGACGGATTTTAAATAAATTAAAGATGTATTAACAATGTGTTTCGGAAATATAAATTTTTATTTTTTTTGTTAAGAAAATTTTTCATAAAATTTTATCTAAATCGTATCCGTCGAGTACCATTTTTTGTTATTTTTCCCTTAAAATTTACTAAGGTTCAGCTCTCAAGGAGTGGGGGGGTATAACACCCCCCCCCTTGTCTACGCCCCTGGCTGGATTAATTTGTCATTTTAACTTTGTTTTTATGTGATTTTTGATTGGATTAAAGTCATTACAGCATTACGTAGCAAATGTGAAACAACTCCAAAACTCTACAAACTCATAAATCTGTCACAACTTTCCACTCTTACTCCCACTACTTCAGCAGGCAACAAGTTGTACTCCTTTACCGTTTGATTTAGTCGTTGACTGGCTCACATAATGGCAATCTCTTTAAAGTTCCATAAATTTGTATGGCATATTAGGATTATATTACTCTGGATGAGTTATACACCCATTATTCTCTTTCTGCTTAGTTCCCTTGTCATAAGAAAATTTCATTTAATTTAAAGTTCAGTAAGCAGTAGGTAGTTCTCTTACATGTTTTTAGAATCCAGGTGGTAAGTTAAGTTCTACCAACAAGACTAATAAACTAATTAACTCATAATTCATACTCTTATGATCATTTCTGCTGTTGAATCAAAACTTAATACTTTGAAAAGGAGAAAAGAGCAGCATTGCATCATGTTTGCAAATTATTACTGTGTGGCTTACTATTACGCTTTTTTGAAGGTACAAGTTTGCTATTTGTTTGGTGCATCATCAATACATGTACGTGGTCTTGATAGTAAATATTGAGATTGGATTCAGAATAAAGTGGCATCAAAAATAATTTTTAATATGTTTTAAATTTCTGATGAAATTCTGATGAATGTTTTTTTGTTTTTGTTTTTTGTTAGGGCTGAGCAGCATCGTGTTGGCAAGATGAACCAAATGTTCGAGAAGCGACTTCGGATTATGCAGTTTAAGAGTCCAGAGCGGGCATCCTCTCCACCTGCTTGTGTTGTGAACTCCCCAGCAATCGAGGTCACAAGCCCGTACCCTACGTCCCGTCAGCCCCCCTCATGCACACAGACCAGCAACAGACCGTCCAGTAACAACATCTTGCCTAGCACCAGCAACAACAACAACAACAACAACAACAACATTTTGCCTAGCACCAGTACTAGCAACAACAACAACATACTGCCCAGCACAACCACCTCTAATCCGTCAAAACATGTGACTTTTTTCAACTTTGACGAGATCTCTCCCACCACCGCCTGGCACCTGCAGCGCTATGGTGCTGAGTCAGACAATACTAGCACCAACCAAGAAAATATATCTTCTGTGTTCATGGGCTGGACTAGGGATATCTGCCACAACTCTGCCGACAATCACTCTCCACAAAAAAATATCTACAGTGATCGCTTCATCCCCATGCGTCAAGGCAACAATTGGGACACCAAATTTGCAATGATAACGGTCAGTTTTAAAAATGATTGCGTTAGAAAATAGTAATAATACCCAGTATAAAAGAAATACTGCAACTCCTATTGAATATTTGATGTGCTGGGGCAGTATAGTAGTTGAAGATGTAACTTTTAATACAGTAGTAACTTCTGTTTACACTTTTGTTGCTTTTAGATCTCATTACATATATTTATCCAATATTGAGAATATTTAAACTTAAATTTATCGCTGCAAGTTGCAGCCAACCTAGTCTAAAAAAATCCATAAATTATTCTAAAACTTTTCTCAATTTCAGTGTTAAATACATTAGTAAATAATCCTTGGATTATCCCTGGAAAAGTGGCTGCAACTTATACACATCAGTTTAATTTTGTTTGTGAAGCGTTAGGCATTTAATTACATTAAGCAATTCATGATGTTGTGTTGGAAAGGCAAAGTGACTGATATGTGTTTGTTATTTTCAGGAGGAGGTTACATTTCAGGAGAATACCCGTGTGGGTACAACCCCAAAGAAGAGCCGAGAGAGTGATGGTAACCGTGACGGCGTGGCTTACTCATGTCTTCTCAAGAATGAACTTCTGGGAACTGAGATAGATGATGTCAAAGCCCAGAGTGATGAGAGGAAGGCCTTTGGTCCTGTCGAGAGCAACAACCTCTTCAAGGTACTAGTATGAACTTGTTTAAAGTGCAAGCATTTAGGTTCTTTACTAGTGGAATCAAACAACACCAAGCTTATATATAATTCCTTAATGATTAGAAAAAAAAAATGTACCAATATATTTTTGCTTGGTCTCTAATTAATGTTATTAGTTATTTCCAATCTCTATTACCATGGTATTAATTTGATTATTTTTTCTCCTAGTCTTAAACTAGCAAGAAGACAAGACACTGGCTTTTAGTAATAAAATAATTAAGAAAGAAAGCATTTTTTTTAGTGGCTGTAAACAATAATTTGAAAGCTCTAAAATCATTTTTCACAATCTAATTATTATTTTTTTCTTTTATGTTGAAAGTGATTGTGATTGTCCAAGTCACAGAATATCAAATAGTATGTGTATATGTGTGTCCAAAAAGCTACAAAAATCTTCATTGCTGGGGAAAATTTTGTAGTACCTCTAGTACAGAAAATTCAGTGTGGTGATTTTTTTTTTTTTTCACAGTTCACGTCACCCAAGAAGAACTTTCTGCCAGTTGAGGGCAGCTCTCCGTACTCCCTGTACCCTGTGAGCTCGCTGTACCCAGTCACCTCCAAGAGCCAGAAGCTTCTGCGCTCGCCACGCAAGGCCACCAGGAAGATTTCTCGTATACCTTTCAAGGTGAGATGACGCGACGCTGGCTGCTTAACTTTTTTTCATTAGCTAGAAAATAAATATTATAGTCATGGATAACATGAAATTTATTCAATTATAGACTGTTTTGCAATATCAAGACAGTGAATTGTGGTTGGTTGGTGACCAATGGCGGAACTTGTTTTTCAACATTGTTCACAGTGCTCTCTGGGGCTCCTAATACCCAGTCTGCATGCCAGACAGTTAAGTACCGTTACTAAGTGGGGCACATATGCTGTTTGCACAACATTCCGCGGTCTTAATCACCCCAGCGAAGCAGCGGAGTATAAGCTGCCTTCCTCCTACCAACTCTTTCATCTAGTAGCCAGTCACACCCATCCCAAATCACGAAAAGTCTGCCGTATTCGGGATTTGAACCGGGGACCTCTCGGACGAGAGCCAAGTGTACTAACCACTACACCAAAGAGCTGGTTTACAGTGAATTGTATTTAAAGGGAAGGTCAAGAAATTATTTATGCTAGGCCAAAATTCTTGTTTATAATCCGTTTTCCTCTGTTTTTCTATTAGCTACAGTATTTACAGTTTTCAGCGGTTTTTGAGTCGGACCAAAAGCTTCAGCAGATAATTTATGTATGAGATTTCGACGTATACCTAAATGATCCTTAGCAGGCATGCCACCTCCTTTTCAAGCCTTCTACTTCTAGCTCAGTCAGTTAACTCGTACAAAATATCTGCAAAAAAATTTTTGTCTGCCCCTACAACCGTTAAAAATTTAAATTTTAAGGTCGTAGACAAAAACAGATTGGAAATTTGGAATCAGGAATTTTGGGCTTCCTTGAATGATTTCTTGCCAATAATTCTTGTAAGGAAATAATGGTTACTTGAATCAAACTGATCATATTTATTTACTGTATATGATCAGCCTTCTGAAAACATAATATGCTTGGTTTTACTTCGGCTGGTGTTTGGCCAGTGAGGTTCTTTTTTACAAACTGTCCCTCAATGACTGAAGATATTACAGACATAGCAAAAAAACAAGTTAATTGTGACGCATAGTATAATACATAATAATATATTTATAAAATTTGGAAATAAGAAATAATTTGAAGTAAAAAATTTAAAATTTTGAGATTTTATTGTGATTATTTTAAAACAAAATTTTAATATGGTTATGGTTGTCAGGTCCTGGACGCCCCAGAACTACAGGATGACTTCTACTTAAACCTCGTAGACTGGTCCTCCCAGAACGTGCTGAGTGTGGGTCTCGGAAGCTGCGTCTACCTGTGGTCTGCTTGCACCAGTCAAGTGACCCGCCTCTGCGATCTCTCGAGCGACGGAAACTCAGTCACAGCCGTCTCCTGGAACGAGAGGGTGAGTCAGTCTAGAATGTGCCGGGAAACATGGCTGAATTGAGAAATTTCACCTTGAAAGTTGTGTCATGGCTGCTTCTTGCTCCGTAGACTCAATACTAACTGAATACCTGGGTAACGTATATTGATAGAGGGTAGAACAAAACCTTGTGTTTGTTCAACTAGAGTTTTTTAATTTGTTAATACATTGGTATAAATGAGGTCCCGGTAATCAAATGTTTTTTTTTAAAAAACATTGCAGGTAAAAGTTAGTTTCTTATCTGATAACCACCTGGAATATGCCTTTAAGTAGGGATACTATTATTCATAATGTTTGAAGTGTGCAAATTATTAATGAAGAAAAAAACACTTAGTTAGATCATGTACAGAAAATTTCCCCCATTTAAACATCACAGGCCACATGCCTAAAAAATCTGGCTCATGCAGACTTCTTACTCCCGTCACATTCATACCAAAAGGGGATAATAAAACAGCAATGAATAATTCGTTTCATGAAATTATCAAAGCCTAATTAATAATTGCTTTGCTGTGTTTGTTTGGAGTGGCAAAGTTTGAGAAATAAGAGTTGTTAGAGATTACATTGTTCAACTATAGTAATTAATATAATGTTTTTGTTTGTTCAGGGCAATCTGGTTGCTGTGGGGACGCACCATGGTTATGTGCAGGTGTGGGATGTGGTGGCCAACAAGCAGGTGAACAAGCTGCAGGGCCACTCGGCGCGTGTTGGTGCTCTCGCCTGGAATGGTGAGGTGCTTTCCTCAGGCAGCAGGGACCGCCTCATCTTGCAGCGAGACGTGCGCACTCCCAGCATCTTGCCGGAACGAAAGCTAGCTGGACACAGGCAGGAGGTGAGCATTAAGTTTTATTTCTCATTCAATATCATGTGCATGTAAATCATTTAATCCTGTCAACAGTAAATTATACATTTTTCTCGTTAACCAATGATTCTTGTCTTTCTCATCAGGTTTGTGGGTTGAAGTGGTCCCCAGACAATCAATACCTGGCCTCAGGGGGCAATGACAATCGACTGTACGTGTGGAACCTTCACTCTCTGGCCCCAGTGCAGACATACACAGAACACCTGGCTGCTGTCAAGGGTGAGTGCTTTCTATGTATAACTCACTGTCTGGTAGGAACTGCAAAATGATCAGAAATCCCTGGTTTCATTTTTCGATAGCTATATAAATGTTAAACATATAAATGTTAAGCAGGAGTAATGTTGCCACCTTCAGCTTTGTGTTATTGTTTTGTCTTTGTTGCACAGCAATTGCCTGGTCTCCCCATCACCATGGACTTCTGGCCAGTGGCGGCGGCACAGCAGACAGGTGCATCCGGTTCTGGAACACACTTACCGGCCAGCCCATGCAGTGCGTTGACACAGGCTCTCAGGTCTGCAACCTTGCCTGGTCCAAACACTCATCAGAGCTTGTAAGTGTATTTCCACCATGGGAAAAATAATTTACAGCAATTTTATTATTTGTAAAAATTAATGGTTTTAAAAGTGGCTCGAGTTGATTTAGTTGAAACTAATAGTGGACAACCTGTAGGATTTTGTTTTATTGTATATTTAGATCTAATAGAAGACCTCAACTTATGTATGGCCAATTTTTTCAGTTTAATTTTTTAAATCTTATACACCCTCAAAGTCAAAGGGAAAGACGCTTTAACGCCATAGTCATGCAAGGTCTTCCCCAATGCTTGTGTATTAAATATTTGCATTACTATGATGTCATTGTTTTACAGCATAGTGTTAAGGGTGTTAGAGGGGTAAAAAATATCTGATCACTGAAGGTCCATCTCAGTCTGCAATAAAAAAATTCATGAAGGTTGTCAATTTAAATAACTGAATGTGTAATATAAAATAATTTTTAATGTGCAGGTGAGCACCCATGGTTACTCTCAAAACCAAATACTGGTGTGGAAGTACCCCAGCCTCTCACAAGTGGCAAAGCTGACCGGCCACTCGTACCGTGTGCTGTATCTCGCCATGAGTCCGGACGGTGAGGCCATCGTGACGGGTGCAGGAGACGAAACACTTCGTTTCTGGAACGTCTTCAGCAAGGCTCGCTCACAGAAGGTATGGTAGAAACAACAGTATTTCTCTGTAATGTATCTCATTCAAACAGTGTTATTTTATGTATATATTCACTATGCTATAAATGTTCAAAAATGGAACATGCATATTTCTGCACTAAAAACTTTTCATGTAGGTTGTCTATTTAAGTATTAATTGAAATAACTTCGTGTTCCACAAGAAAGTTTAATATGATTCACTCCAAATTCTCTACCTAAACTACTACTTCCCTTGACATAATCCTACTGGTACTGGACACTTAAAACTTGATTTTACGAAGTACCCGAATTTTCAAAGCATTTTCTAACATTACAGTACATAAAAATTTATAATTTATGAAAATTCAATTTAAAATCAACATTTCTGAAACATTTTTTACAGCATAACATTCACAATTCTCTCTTCCTCCGACACCCCCTCCTCCTGACATTGTTGCTCCAATATTTGACGCTACCTGGCCTGACTTATTTGACTTAGCCATCTGGAAATCATGTTTATTATGAATGAACTCGGTCATCCCCTCTGCAACAATCATAAATTATATATTAGCAGTAATTTCACCAAAAACTCTATTTTAAAGTAAAAATATCCTTGAAATATGAAGACAGAACTGTAAAAACAGGTCTTTGTAAAGTGTAATATTAATTTGATATTCCCTCTAAAAGTGCTTTGGTTATTGGTGCTTCTATTCTTGGTATAAATATGAAGTTTTGAAATGAGCTTTATAGCATCAGTACTCACCAAGATTTCGACATAGTAGCAGAAAAATATACTAAATCCATTGGTAAGTGAAAAAAAAAATATCACAACTCCATTTTACTTATCATTGAGGTTGAAATATTTTTATTTTCATTTACCAATTGGGCTAGTATATTTTTCCGCTAGCTACCACATCAATTTATAATATAAAAGAATAAATTGATTTCAATAATTTGATTCAGAGCAGTTTCATATAAAAAGCAAAGCATGGTTGATTTGAAACTTCTTAGCCAAAATACGAATATGAAGGCCATAAAACACACACTTCCGGCTACTTCCGGACAGAAAAAAATTATAAATGTTATTGTAGTTTTGCCTTACTTAAGGTAGAGATAACACGCCCAATGTTAATAAAAATCCCATTCATGAAAGTTATGAAAAAAATTTAAAATGTTCTCCTTTACATACTTTATCAGTAGGTAAAATATCAGGTACACAAAAACGAGCTAGTTTTCGAGTTATTAATTTTTAAAGTTGACTAATTTAACATGGAAGTTCCATGTTAAAGTAGTCAACTTTAAAAATTTATAACTCAAAAACTAGATCGTATTTGTATACCTGATATTTTAGCTACTGATAGGGGGTGTAGAGGAGAACATTTTAAATTTTTTTCAGAATTTTTGTGTGAGGGATTTTTTTTAACATTGGTGGCGTTACCTTACCCTTAAGTATGACATTGAATATATTTTATAGTTAGCTGTGCTTTCTTTATGTTGTGTCACTTTATCTTTTACTACCGACTGTAAAATGCATAAACATGACTACACATGACTGCACTGTCTCAGGGATTTGAAGAGTGTATGAGGAGTGACCGACCAGAGGAACCCAGAGAAATGTTGCAGCCAGAACAAGAAGAATGTGACACTGATGAAACCCATACACCACCAGCCTTCTTCCTCCCAGAATTAGACTTGAACTGGCCAAACTTTTCAATTTCTCCTCTTGACCTGGCCAAGTTGGAACTCATGTATTGCAAAAGTTCGTCCTCCGATTCCCTCTCAACTTGCCAGACTCAGGAATGTGTACCTCTGACGACAGAATCTCCTCCTCTTACCCCGAGTTCTGCTACTCTGGCTCCAGATCTCTTACCCAAGGTCTCCCTCCCTGTGACCCAGACATCAAACCTTCTTTCCCTAGCCTCCCCAAGGGATATTGTCATTACAGAAGAAGTCTGGATCCTGCCTCCATATCCAGAGTCAGAGTCATCAATAAGCACGGATTCTGACCCTCCAACTGCCACGTTAGTGATTGGTGCAGATGACTCTGACTTTTTTCTCCCAGCATGGCTCTTTGAGCTACCTGGAATTCCTTATCCCCCTCCACTCAGTCCAATTGGTGCAGATGACTCTGACTCTTTTCTCCCAGCATGGCTCTTTGAGCTACCTGGAATTCCTTATTCCCCTCCACTCAGTCCACAATCAAATCTTATCCCAGGATCATGGGGTCACATCCCATCCCCCAATATCCCCATCCCATCCCTCAATATCCCCATCCCAGTTGGTGGTGATGGGCCGGGGCTGGACACTGATACAGCTTCTGAGATCACTGGTCCTCAAGGAGACAGTGAACATGTACCAGATTCTCCTGGCAGCTCAACATCGTCAAGCCCTACATGGTCAACCTATACATGGTCATTTCATTCATCTGACTCATTGCCCTCAGAGTAGTACGTAGTTGTTCTAGATTCAAAAGTTAAAACTTAATATAATTTTTACATTTATATGAGATCAGAATCAAAACCAGATTTTTCCCTCTCATCTCAATACTGAAATGATCCCTATCTCATCTCAACAACTGAGATGAGTTTATTGAAATTTTGTTTTATTTAGTTTTGATTCTGACGGATAATTATGTATATTTTGTTTGTTTTTTTCCCAATGACTAATGATAATTGTTTGTTACAAACAAATAATTAATGCTGTGTGAAGAAATTAATTTGTTTCCATTGTAAAAATAAAATATTATAAAATTTATTTACAATTTTATTCCATTGTTTTTTGTTTATTTTAATTTAATAACTTTGCAATCTGTGAATAAAAACAACATTATTTTATTTTCATAATTTTATTCACATTAAATATCAGTTGGTACATACTAAACAAAATTGAAAAAGCTGTAAAAACAATAAAAAATTAGTAATACAATCACAGACAAACATCCAAAATACCACAATTAAAATAATTAAAATAACAATATTAATTACAGCACAGTATATATACAAACAACTATTGAAAATTTTCATTTTGCATAAACTTAATAGAATAATAATTTTTTTAATAAGATAGGCAAACACTTGTTTCTTAAAAACAGGTATACTTTCAATTTTCCTTAGATAGTCTGGAAGTTTATTGTACAACACTGAGCTCAGATAACAATGGTCTCTTTTAGTTTGCTCATATCCTCCAAACTTTTTATGCAATAGATTAGACTGTCTAGTATTACGTCCAGTCACCTCTTTGTTGCTTTGAAATAAATAATAATTTCTTTTAACATACATAATCATAAAAAAAAAATAGAAATACTTGGGAAATTTAATATATTAAAGGGGTACCAAAGTGAATACTTTTTTACATGTTCAGGCAGCTACGAATTATTCTAATATCCTTGTGGCTCAATATTTACGTACGATGCCTAGTTATTTTACAATTAATTATTTAGTTTGAAAAGTGAGTTTGAAAACCGTTGGTTGATTCAAGCATGCTCGCGGCCGCAGCGGCCGGTGATACGACAAGAAAGGGGCGGGAGGAGGTTCCCGTGATTCGCGGGAGATTCTCGTCTTATCAGCGGCTGCTGCTGGAGCGCACCGACTTGAATCAACCAACGGTTATCAAACTCATTTTTGAAACTAAATAATTAATTTTAAAATAACTAGGCATTGTACGAAAATATTGAGCCACAAGGATATTAGAATAATTTGTAACTGCCCGAACATGTAAAAAAAGTATTCACTTTGGTACCCCTTTAAGTATCTCCCATATTTTTTTACAACTTTGACCTGATTTGGCTTGAATCATGCTTCTAATTATTTTCTTTTGGCTAATGTCTATAAAAAAAAATTGAAATTTTTTTATAAAAAAAAATTGAAATTTTTTTGGAGTGACGAAATATTTAATGCCTGCAGGTTTGGTACTTTTCGAAAACTTTGACCCGCCATATTACCAGAAATAATTTTTTTTTTAATTTTTTTCCTTGAAAATACCTTTCTAAACTATAATTATGTTCAACATATATGCGAATCAACAAAATCGGAGAGATGGTCCTACAAAGGTGTGTTGATTTCATCTGGAATGTATGTATATTGTCTATATTATGCATTAACACTCCTCTGTCACAATTATATTTAATTAATGAAATATATTATGTATTTCTTTTGTTTCCAGGAAAACAAATCTGTCCTCAACTTGTTCAACAACATTCGCTAGGGAACCACAAGGTGCTTTCTCCAACACGTCTCCAAGCAGCCAGCCTTATTATACTTTTGCTCCCCCCCCCCCCCCCCCTCCCTTCTATTAGCTGATATTTATTAGATTTGTTCAATCTAGAGTTTCATCTTTCTGTACCATAACATTGTAAAGGTATATTGATTATTTTATCTTTTTACCTACCATACTGCATGAAAGGTTTTTAAACATTCTTATTTTAGGTATACAGTACATATATTATTGTTTTACAGTTAAAAGTTAATGCTATTTGCATAATTTTTAATGAAAAATACCTTACCCCGAGTTAAAAAAAAAAATGTGAGAGCAAAAAACAGATTTTAAAGACCTTGTTACTTTTGTTTTGTTGTTTTGTTTTTTTAAATATGCTACACACCAGTGGTGAAAGTAAGCCGGTGCGCGCCAGTGCGCCGCACTGGTAAGACATTTGACGCCAGTGCGGCGCACTGGTAAGACACACTGATCGAAATTTATTGAAAATAGTCAATAATTTTTAATAAAATTAATAACATTTTCAAAATCAAATAAGTTACATTGTAAAACATTAATCATGTTTAAATAATGAATGACAATTTTCTTATACTTCGTATACTTTTGTCTCACGAAATTTAATTATATACTCTTTCTTTTTATTTAAAAAGCTCCTAAGGAAATAAATTAAAATCAAGTATTTACTATGTCGAGCTGACGATTATTATTATTTTATTTTTATATAGAAATGTTTTTAATATTTTTCTCAATTTATTTAAACTTCTGTAGGCTTACTGGGTTTACTGTTTTATCTTCGATTTTTATGAAGATACAGATATTTCTTAGACCGTTTAGTATTTCTTTCAATATATATATATATATATGCGTCTTTTATTTTTTTAATTCTTAAATGGCGTTTTGAATTTTGCTGATGCTTTATAATATATACTACCCCACGAATTTTATTACATTTTTTTTCTGTCCCATTTATTGTACAAAATTAACACATTTTTATTCAAATTAATTTTTAATTACAATTAAGTCGGGAGGCAGAGGAAGGAGTGCCTTCTCTGGCCCACACACCCACCGAGGTAGGTAGTTTAGATAGAGAGTTCATTTACGCAAGGAGTTTAAAAAGGTATAAGGCAAAGGATTCGGGATCATAGGAGATCAATTGCAGTCAGTGCTAGATTAATAAAATTAAGTCTTCATCGGTTTGTCTTAAAAAATTCTTAATAGAAATGAATTTTTTAGAAAAGCAAACAAAAAATTTTAATCTCAGTTTTTTTTAATGAGTTTGTAAAGATAAAATGTAACAAAATTTTAGCCACATGCATGCGACTCAAGCATTGCTAGCAAGTAGTGAAGAGTCGAGTAGCTAACAATAATGCAGCAGCTATTAGGGCCGAGATGACTGCACATTTGGACCATATTTAATATGGCTAGATTTTAATTCCTATCGATGACAAAGGGGAACAATAATTGCCACAATATCTGGAGTAAATAAAAATTAATTACCGAAACAAATAAACATTACAATTTATAATTATAAAAATTATAAAAAGAATTCTCTCGCGTTTTTTCTTTTTTAAATTTTTGTTTTTATAATTTTTTTGAGGCATATATATTATATTATTATATTAATACTGCTGTTATGTGTATGAGCAATGAAGATCGAAGTGCTTTCAATTTAAAGCACTCGTGATTTTCTTTCGTATTAAAATTTTTAAGGGTAAGGTAACGCCACCAATGTTAAAAAAAATCCCTCTCACAAAAATTCTGAAAAAAATTTAAAATGTTCTCCTCTACACCCCCTATCAGTAGCTAAAATATCAGGTGTACAAATACGATCTAGTTTTTGAGTTATGAATTTTTAAAGTTGACCAATTTAACATGGGAGTTTCATTTCTCCATGTTAAAGTAGTCAACTTTAAAAATTTATAACTCAAAAACTAGATCGTATTTGTATACCTGATATTTTAGGTACTGATAGGGGGTATAGAGGAGAGCATTTTAAATTTTTTTCAGAATTTTTGTGAGAGGGATTTTTTTAACATTGGTGGCGTTACCTTACCCTTAATAGCTGTTATAGCTATAATATTTTTAAATATTTTTTTTTATGAATTTAATGTGAGAATCACTCATTGCATTTTTTTTTTTTTTCTTTAATTTGGATAATTATTTAATTTTACTTAAAATGAAGATGCATTCAAATATTATAAATAAATTTTAGAACCACTTTTCAATATAAGACAAATTAAGCCACGCCCCTTTTTCCCAAAAAATCGCGCCTCCGGCAGGGGTTTTGGCCCTTCATGCCTCTATCTGAGGCGCACTGGTAAGAGATTGAAACTACTTTCACCACTGCTACACACATTCAGTTCTGTACAACTATTGATATTTTTATCTACTGCATGAAAAGGTTTTTAAACGTATATATGATAATAATAATTTGTGTTTGCATTGTTTGCATTTATAAAATAAAATGTTCATATGTGCCAAGAAAAAAAAAAGCAACAGTTAGTGTAACATTTGTATACCTCGAAGCTGAATTATGTATATCTCATCTTTGAACATTAAGTTTAAACATGGCATTCTCACTAATAGATATTGCTTGATAGATAATCACTACCTCAGAGTCAATTGACTCTAGCTATTGATGCTGGAAACATCTCAACACTTTTTGTTAAAAGTGTTGGGAGTTATCTGCGTCTTGCTGTAATATATTTTCTCTGAGACTTAAAAATTAGCACCTATGAAAATCAATAGATTTTTTTTTTTTTAATTCTTGTTCTGTTTTGTTTTTTAGAGCATTTATGTTTTAGGTGTTGTCCACACCTACAATATTATTTTTACTGTTTTGCAATTCATACGTAATCTGCATAGGTTTGTAAAAGAAACTCATTGAGTTTGTTCACTTAATTAGTTTTAATTATATAATTTTATTTTTACTTTAGTTCTCTGGGATAACAATAAGTTTAATTGTTAAAAAACAAAATAGCTGCTCTCTTAAAGTATGTATATATTAAAAATTTATATGTACTCTATATTCTCACACGAGATAAATAACTGAATAATAAGGTAAAAAATAATATGCTCCAGCTGTATATATATGTATCATAGTTTTAAATAATTATTATTATTTTCTGTCATATGCAAAGTAAATAAAAATCGTAAAAATTCTTTAACTCTTTTTTTTTTATTTTGTCAGTTTAAAAGTCAATACCATTGAAATTTAATTTAGGATGTACATATTCGTTATAAATTTAAGAGCACAACAACAGCCACTAGCTCAAGTAAGCTTTAGTAAGCTTTTTTTACTTGCTCTTACCTAGAAACTTTTCCATGTATGCCAGTGTTGCATCATGCTTTTGAGCATATGCTCATGTATGGTGTATTATTTTTAAAACCAGTATGACAATTTATATAATTTTTTACAATGCAGTGATTAACTCGCATGAGAGACGGAAGTGTTATTATATGTGATGTGCATGTGTTATATGTTAGCACCCAAAGCCGAATTCGGACAATGTCCAAAAAAGTGACCAAACCTACTTATGTTTTTTGCATTTTGACCAAAACCTGAAATGGACAAATATTTCGGCTTTTGGTCATTTAAATTCGATCACAACTAGTTCTGGTCAAATCATAAAAACCAAAACCCGTTGAGAGAGTGCTCGTCGGCTTTTGGTCAAGTAAAATTAACCACATCTAGTTTTGGTTAAATCAGTAAAACCAAACCCGATGTGAGCCTTAATTATTTCGGCTTTTGGTCACTTTTTCACATGTTTAACCAAAACTAGGTTTGGCCATTTTATTATATGACTAAAGGATATTCGTGCTTTGTTCAATAACAATACTTTAATTTATATCAAAGCTTATTTTATGTTATGCCAACGTTTATCATAATTCTATAATGGCTATACAACAGTAATATAATAATGAGATTGATGTAAAAAAAACAAAAAAACATTAATTATAAAATTAATAAAATAAGTACAACCCTTTAACCTCATTTTTATCATTCATTGTTTCATAATTTTAAAATGTTAAAGGCTTAACCTGAGAAATTTGGACGAAAAATTCGCTACAACAGATTTTAATCTTCAAATTAATTTGGTGGACTTACAACAATCGTCAAATTAGCTCGGAATTTTTTCGGAATTTTTTAACCGTTGGTTTAATTATAATTAATTTATTTAAATGAGAATTTTGTATCCTTCCAATGTTAAATTTGTTAATTAGCATTGCAAAAAAACTATACAACAGATTCTTTTACTTTTTTTTTTACTAAAACCTAATTTTTTAGACTATTTTTCTGAATTGTTTTCATATATTTTGAACCATGGCGATGATCGTTTCCTATATGTGATGAGAAATGTGGCAATGTTCTCAAGGACTGATGTCACCACCCCCTCCTAAAAAATTATTCGCATTCCAATGCAAACAGTGTTGCCACTATAGCCACGCCTCTTGACCTTGACAGACAAATTCTCGGGTTATACCTTAATTATTATTCATTAATATTTTATATATACATTCAAAGTCTTCTGCTCGTTATTATTAAACAAAGTATTGTTGTGTAATGTACGTCTGTCGCGTGAAAGGAAAAACATAGGATGCTGATTTATATGTTAACTTATGGAAATTGACCGTTAATTATGAAATTGAAACGTTTAACTAGCGCCAACAATGCCATTACGTTCTCTGCTCTGGTGGCACAATCAAGCACTACATCATCCCATGTTTAACAATGAAAACGGCTTCATGCGACAGACATATAAACAATATATGGTTTGTTACAAACATTGCAAGTAGAAGAATTTTTGTATATATTAGAGCTGCATCTCCACCAAATTATTGAACCACACACCACATTTCAAGGTACGAATCAGTCTACTCGGTAAAGTCCTTATTGTTATACTGTATCATAGAAAGGAAATGGAATAACCTTTGTAATGTGTAATATTTATTTCTCAGAAATGTGTCACCAAAAACATTGTCAAAAATAATAATTAAAGGAGTTTAACTCTCTGTGAATATATAATAATATATTATACTTTCAAATGCGGTGCTTTTTTTTTAGTTCTTTAGGATATATATGGTTGTATTGAGGTCATGAGAAGCTCTGAATAAACTGCATGCATGTGTTAAGTATATATTAATGAATAATTATTAAAAATTATGATTATGAAGCAATTTGATAAAAATGCTGAAGTGTAATAATAATGAAATGTTTTACAATTGGAAACTTTTAAAGGTGTGTACATTTGATTCATTTTACAATTAATATTTTTTTACATCTTATTATTATAACTATTATTCCATTATGATACACATTTTGGTATAAAATAAAGCAAGCTTTGATATGAATTATATAAGTGTTAATTGTTATTGAATAAAGATCAACATACGCATTTTCTTTAGTTGCATTAATGAAATGGCCAAACCTAGTTTTGGTTAAACATGTGGAAAAGTGACCAAAAGCCGAAATAAAAAGCTCACATCGGGTTTTGGTTTTTCTGATTTAACCAAAACTAGATGTGGTTAATTTTGTTTTACCAAAAACCGACGAGCACTCTCTCAATGGGTTTTGGTTTTTATGATTTGACCAGAACTATAATTGTGATCAAATTTAAATGACCTAAAACAGAAATATTTGTTCATTTCGGGTTTTGGTCAAAATGCATAAAACACAACTAGTTTTGTTCACTTTTTTTGGACAATGTCCGAATTCGGCTTTGGGCGCTAACATATATATATTATATACAGTATAATATGTATATATATTATATCGATGGCTCCGCGGAGAAAGTGCTGGTTTGCAATCTCCGGATTTTACAAAATGACGGGTGTGCCTTTTTGCAAAAAAGTTTCTTTTCATCCCCTTTGTTATTATAAATTACAACCTTATTGAAAAAGGCAAACCCATCATTTTTTAAAATCCGGAGAATGCAAACCAGCGCTTTCTTTGTGCAGCCATCAATACAATATATTATTATAATAAATATATATATTATATATAGCAACCTAAAATCCAATCCATTTAATTTGAACAGCTTGGTTATAAATATTTTATTTGAATTAATTTTGGAAAAAATAAAATTACCAATAGAGGCCCGGATTGAATTTATATTAGGCTAGAAATTAAGTAATTAAATATCGATCGAGTTAATTTAATTTTGGTTATATAAGTATTCTTCTATATAATCTAGCTAGGATATAAAATAAAATGCTTAGCTAAAAAAACATCTTGAATGATAAAAACGGTGGACCTGAAAAGGGCCAATTCTGAATTTAGTTCGAAAATATTATATTAGTGATTATATGTACAGCTTAATTTAATTAATCAACATCTTCTATTTCTTTGGCTTGACGGCCGGTGTACATAATCGACTTGCGTTTCTCGATGCAGCAATGAGTAAATTTTTCTTTTCTTGACGTCGATCATCCTCTCCCCCAATTAAAGCACAGAGGGACACTGTACGTTGGATTTTTATATACTCAATGCAACTAAATTATAGTCCAACAAGCGAGAGTTCGACCACGGAAATGACGTAATTTCGGTAGTTTTAAATTTGCTTCCGGTTGCCATAGTATAACCTGCAATCGGAAGTTTCTGTATATCATTTCCGGCAATTTTCATGGTCAGCTCTCGCTTGCTGGACTATAGCTTGCATGTTATCTGTGCAGGGTTTTCGATAGCCCGTGTATACAAGCACAAGCGTAAGTTGGAGGATAAAACTCCAAGTCATAGAGGAGGAAGTCGAGAGCTCTATCTCTTAAAATAAGCGAGTAACTGGCAAGGCAAGTCCCACCAGCTAAATTTGGTTTTAATCGCTATCACAAGTATCATCAGGACCTTCCAAATCAAAATTGCAAAAAATTACTCCATGGCAACATCCCGCAATTACGGGTTTTTTGAGTAAAATAAGCAGTACCAAAAAAAAAAAAAAAAATTACCACGCAGTTCAATATGAAAATAAAAATCCAACAAAAATATAATTAGAATCCCCTGAACATGCACTTTCAGAATATATCCATGTTCATTATATAAAATGTAATTATGAACCCTAATTAATTAATTTTCTGAAATTTTGTAATTTTTGGATTATGTTTTTTTAGATTATTTGGCAAACTAATGTTTTTATGGGAAAATGTTTCATTCAAAAGTTGTAAACAATAAAATTACAAATAATAATATGTATACTTTTTCAATTTTGGTTAGGCCGATTTTGAATTATGGTTTTTTTCCTTTCTCACGCGCTCACTGCTGGGCCTGCACGCACGCTGCTATGATATGCATGGCATGAATTGCCATAACTTGGTAGTGTGTGGAGATTTTTCACTACAATTTTTTTAATACAACAACAGTAATGCATATTGAAAAACCTATAGATTAAACTATATATTAGATAGAGTTTAACTTGTTTCATTTTGAAAACTCTAGCATACAGCGTAATTGTCGTAAACCGTGACCAAAGTGAAGCCCTCTCCCATTTGAATACACGCAAACCTACTGCTCAGTAGGACGGCTATTGAAAAGTGGGCGCAGTCGTGCTGTGGCCTCCGGCCGGCCTATAATCAAGTTCGCTCTGTCTCTGTACTGTGGTTGTCTAGTTTTAAACGCGTGTGCGCCAAGAAATCCGCGCATGCGCAGACAGAGGAGGAGGTGATTCCATTCCTGCGATGAATGTCTCGCTATAATATAATAGGGGGTATAGGCACTATAGGCGCCCCTGTCTGACTTAATTTGGCCACAGGGATATCAGAATAATTCTTCGCTGCCCGAATAATATGTCACTTTGGTACCCCTCCAGAGACCCTACTACCCCTCTGTGTGGGCGCTGGGCGGGCCTCTGTACGGCCTACGGTGCATATTAAATTTCGCCGCCATTGTAGGGTAGGGTAGTGTAAAACAGGGCACTCCAAGAAGTGGCAGTCTCCTGAGTGTAATTATAAGTGTAGTATGCGTGAATGGACATTCGGGACGCAGTTTAAGTTTGTTGTTATTGTTATTATTTTTCATTACCCGTCGCAGCAGCAGACAGTACCACATTGCACATTGCAGTCTCTGTGACAGTACCATAGTGGTACCCAAGGTCCCTCTACATATGTAGAGTAATCTTGAGTGGTACCCCCGTTATTTTTTCTTATTATTTGGAACTGTTATTGGTTATTGGAAATTTTGTAACACAACGTGATCGATCGAACCAGTGTAAATCTCTTTTTTTGTGACAATATTCGAAAATAAATGTAGAATGTAGAATTATATCTTCAGAATTTAAAGTGGCTCCTCTAAACACTAATTATAATACCATTGCTACTGTACGTAGCATAATAGCATAATATGTTCTCTCACCATAGTTGAAAATTTTACTTAAATCTTTGCCTTGATTCCCACACTTTTTCCAACCGGCTTACGGCTTTACCCCAGCATAATTGAATCCGTTGACTTTCTTGGATTTATTTTTATCATTATGGATATCATATGCATACTGCATGGCACACAGCTAGTTGTGTAATTGCATGCAATAACATGTGTTCCTATAAGTTTCTGTGGATTTTCTTTCTTTTCCACTCTGTTCTTTTTACTAGAAGCCATGAAAATTTTAATGCAATGAAAAGTGTTCGATTAAAAGAGGATGGCGAGAAACAGTACGAGTTAATTGTACAAAAAATGCAGATTCCAAAGTTTGGAGAGTGTTGGAAAAAAGCTGTAAGAAATCTAGAGGAAGGATGTAACTCCCTGTCAGAACATAAACAAAGTCAACTTGCTCTGTCTTTTACTGACTGCTTTCTTGAAATGTCTGGTGAAGAGAAGAACAACTGTGATATTATTGTACAATTGGTTGAACGTCAAAAATGCATCAAACACATGTCAGATAGGGCTTTTAATGTCTATTCAGAGTTTTACACTCACACCCAAAATATTTGTTTCTTCCTTAAAAGCGGAGAATGGCAAGAAAATGCGGAAGAAACAATTGAAAGGTACTGTATGTATACTGCATATGATATGTATATTTACACAAGACCAATCACTTTACACATATGATACAGTAATGGTCAGTATATAAGACTGGGGGTTTATGGCTTGGCGTGCTTCGTGCTTGTGAGAGAGTGATCAAGTACCGACAGGACCGTAAAAAATGCCTATACACAGGTCTTATGGGTAACATCATAAAAGACGTTTGGCATTATATTAAATATATTTGGTACATTGGTTCTGTAACTGTTGCTGATTAAATAATAATATGAATTTGAGTGATGAAAACAGGCATATTAATTGACCTTCACTCCTCAAATTCTATACACATCATTGCCAATACCATGTAAACAAATCATCGCATCAGAATATAAGTGTCATATACAGTGGTGAAAGTAATTTCATTTTCTTACCAGGGCGCTTACCAGTGCGCTATGGCGTCATTCCTATACCTGCCATGTTAAATTTTCGTGTCTTACCAGTGCGCCGCACTGGTGCGCATCGGCTTACTTTCACCACTGGTCATATAAACCAAGAAGTTTTGATGCTATTGTGGACCTTAAGCTTCATGTATATGAGGTCCCCATAATAGCATCAGAATCTCGTGGTTTATATAACACTTATGTTATATTCTGAGGTGACGAAATAGGCATTTTAAACGATCCCTTCGGTATAATACATAATTATATTAATGTAGCCTCTGATAGTTTACTCCGAAGGGCAACACTGCCTATTACTGTGGCCAGGTTGACTTGGAGAAGATGACTGAGAGTCACCTCACTTGAGCTCCAATATATAGCAAAATGTACACATTTAGTATATTTCCAAATCTGTCTCAAAATAAAGGTGCTAGTCATTTTTCTTTGATGCTTTAATTTTCAATTTTTCTGTCAGTCCTGTGACCACAACTTCGTTTTATTATTATTAGGTTATATGTTCTGTTTAGCAAGGGAAGGGGGAGAATAGCTCTTTTTACTGAGACTAATGCGCCCGTCTTGTAGAAATGTCCTAATTTCCCCTCCACGAGCTTTGACCGGTCAGCCCAAATAAAAAAAAAAGCCCCTTATGAACCCAATGTATCCATTAATTTTTTGCTTGATTAATAGGCTGACTTCCACGTCACAAAACATGTGGCGACAACTGCAGGAGGTGCAAGGGAGTCACGAAGCAATGCTCGAGAAGCAGACTGAGAGTCTGTCGCTGCAGCAAGACCTCGTGCAGAACGGGCTCACTCTCGGGCAGATCCTCCAAGAGTCTCGTATCTCTGTCGCAGCACTCATGCAGGAGCTGCGGTAAGCTGTTTGACACCTCACTATTATACTGCAATATAAAGACAGCAGGAAAAAATGAAAGAAGGAGGGGAGTATTATGCTATGCCGACAAGTTATTGACAAAGATTTGTCAGCGGTACAGTATTAATATTTACTCCCTTAATTATACTGTACATTGTTCCTGATCACACAATGGACAATTTGCATGACATTTTTTTATTGCAGAAATGGATAGAGGGTGCAAAGTTATGCTACTCTGAATTTTTTCAGATTTTTTAGAGACCGGGAACTATTTTTAAGAAATTATTGAAAGTCAATTTTATGATGTCACGAGGAGTCTGTCCTTAAGAAAAAGATAGGCGCTAAACGCCCGTGACGTCATAAAACTGGCTTTCAATAATTTTTTAAAAATAGTTCCCGCTCTCAAAAAAATCTGAAAATATTCAGAGTAGCATAATTTTTTCAGATTTTTTTGAGAGCGGGAACTATTTCTAAAAAATTATTGAAAGCCAGTTTTATGACGTCACGGGCGTTTAGCGCCTATCTTTTTCTTAAGGACAGACTCCTCATGACGTCATAAAATTGACTTTCAATAATTTCTTAAAAATAGTTCCCGCTCTCAAAAAAATCTGAAAAAATTCAGAGTAGCATAATTTTGTACCCTCTATCCATTTCTGCATTAAAAAAATGTCATGCAAATTGTCCATTCATTTGGTTATTTTTATAGCATGCTTAAATAAGTCTGCTACAAATTTTTAATTTTCTTTCTTCTGATTTATCTATTATATTTTTTATAACTAACTGTACTTTTATACTAGAATGTTTTATACTATGGATAGGAGAGCCCTATACCAATATACGTAGCATTAGAGCTACTGAGACAAAAAGCCATTATATCATCACAGGCAAACAGGCTAAGCTCCAAGTTGGATTTTTGGGCCCATTTCTTCTGATTGTTTCACCTCAAACTATTCCTTTGATTTATTAGTTTTCAGAACATCAGCGTAGAAGACAGCAATGGTGTTCCCTATCTCTTAACATATTCCCTCCACCAATACCCCTCTCACATGACGTCATGTTAGACATAAACACGGCTTATCTAAGCAGGCCCAAAAATCCCGCTTGGTGCTTTGTCTGCTTGTCCGTGGTATTATGGCCACCTCCTGTATTTTTTGGTTTCACATTGCCATGGTAAGATGGCAAATATCCTATAATATTGTTTAGTGCTGTAACCACCACCCACTTCCTCCTCACGATCTTGCCTTACTGACGACAGTGCCCCCATGCATCCATAGTATAAAACATCCTTGCTTGTATACTGTAAATTATGATCAACATAATTGCAGTTAATGATTTTAACAAAACTTGTTATGATTGCAGTGTGAGCACTGCTGAGCAGCAGGGTGCTCTGGGGGAGCTGTCTAGTCGCCTAGCGGCGCTGCAGGCTTGGGCCATTGGCGAGGTCTCTTGGATTGAGTCGCTCATCTTCTACGTGCTGGGAGTGGCCGTGGCTTACATGATGACGAGTGTTCCTCGCTCGCACAACGCTCGTGTCTGGCTCTTTTTGCTACTCTCCCTCGGAGTGGCTATCGAGCAGCTACTACACCGCTTCATCGTCGCAAATAACTCGGACCACAACTTTGCCCTGATCTATATCAAGGCAGGTACCATGATGGGAATTTGGAATAAATGTTTGGTAGTTGATCAATCTAAATTTGGGATCCCGGGATCTACTACTTGTGTTTAATAAAAGAATTACGTAAACAGTACAATATCTTAATAAGTACTGCAACTATTGATTATATAATCAATAGTTGCAGTACTTATTGAGATATTGTACTGTTTACATAATTCTTTTATTAAACACAAGTAGTGTACCGGCGGGGGACTTAAAAGTGTCTATACACAGTATACACAGCCTTATGGGTGACGTCATAAAAGAAGTTTGACATCAAGTACGAGTGATAAGAGAAGCAGCATTGACTGAACTTCACTCCACAACTACAATGCACATCGTTGCTGATATGATGTAAACAGCAAGACACTTTTAAGTCCTCCGTCGGTACATATAAAATAAATTGGTACTTATATATGGACATATAGGAATAACACAGACACAAGAACAAAAACATAGGCAGAAATAGCCACGAAAGACATTGTACTGTTTAAGTTATGTGGAGAAACAAAAATGAATAAAGTACTGTAACGAATTCTTCTACATGTTATGTCAGTAAATTCAGGTAATTTATTATGGTAATATATTAGTATTATAGTATATGTGAGAGATATAACTTTAATTTTGGATCACTGGGACATTAACGGAGCTAAAAATATAGGCATGGGACATAATGCACTCTGAAATAACATTATCCTTTTAGTGAAAAAATAGAAGTTTTAGTTTCAGAACCAAAGATGTGCCTATATTTTTATCAAGCAGGTAGAGCATTGGGTTCTGTACTATTGAATTATAGTTTCACTTCTTTTTTTTTTTTTTAATCCATCATCATTTTGTGTTTCATTCCAAGACTCTAAGATAGTGATGGCACACCCTTCCTGAATATATATCGATGGTGTAGCGTCAGAATGGACTAACTCAAAATTGTAAGATTGTCATAAAATGGACTAAATAAAATTAAATCTTTTTCTCAAAATGGACTAACTCGATGTATTGCGCAGACTTACGTGCAAATATTTGTTAAGTGTGTTATCTCTGCTGTATAAAACTTTTTTGAGTCAAATTCAAATTTAATATAACTCACATTTCCATTTAAATCATAATTTAAATTTCACTCAAATATGTTATATATGGCAGAGATAAAACTCAACAAAGATTTCGCACGCTTTGCACGTAATTCTGCGCAGTGCATTGAGTTAGTCCATTTTGTGATTTCGTTACATTTTTTAGTTAGTTCATTTTGACGCTACACCATCAATATACTTATCTTGTGTAGAGTACCTAGCTCTCTCTAAGTTTTATATAAGAACTTAGAACTAATTAGTGGATAGTGCTGCCACTTAATTGCTACCATTTGAATACCATTTAATTTACATTACTCTACATTTATTATCCTGATTTTTTTTAACATTATCAGTCAAACTGAAAGAACATTTATTTATTCATTATAATATTGTATGAAGTAAAATTTTTGTTTGGCAGGAGGACTTGTACTACTGGATCTGGAGAGCACGGGCTTTAAACGTGGTTGCCTGTATCGGCATCTACCTGTACTTCGTGTGTTCGTACACAGACTACACACGTGTCAACCACGAGCTGCTCACCACAATCCACAAGGAGATCACTAGGATAGCTCATGAGCTGCATGACGTCTCAGGAGGTAACTCAACAGCAAATGTTTTGTGACAGAAAAATGAACCCAACTGTTATCTTAATTTTATTAGGACATAATTATACAGTGGCATGCGGTCCATGTAATCGCAATAACCGCCGGTTGCCCTGGGTTTTTGACGAAAAACGTTTTTTTATTGCATTTGTAGAGAAACTGTGTCTTTTGATACACTCGCGACATCAAGATGCAGTAAATTCTTTTCAAACGTTTCTTAAAAGTTCGCGCGTTTTCTGTATACCCCCACTCTACCGCATCGCGACCAAGCTGCGGTGCAGCCATACGGCTCTATTGCAGGGAACGCAAAGAGCGAGAGGGGTAGTAGGGGAGGTGGCCTATCCCGATAACACAGGATTCTGCATCACAGCTCGTAGCGATTCTCGGACCTGCTCGGATTGCCGAAGATTTACGATCGTCGGCGCAAAAGATAATAATAAAATTAATAAACTCGCGCATAGATTCTGAAGTTAATTTGTAATAATTATGCATACATTCTATAATTTTGATTTATAAATAATTTTAACGTAAATTTGCTCCCTACTTAATTGTTTTAAACAAAAAAAAAAAAAAAAAAGTTTAAAGTGATCTGACTTATAAAATTCATACTTTCTGGTTTTAATAACAGGGTTAGACAATTTCAGTTATTTTATGGTTTCAAATATACGGAAAATATTTGTTATATAATATATTATATATATATATATATATTTATAATTTTCAAAATTACGTACAGAACGGACGAGATTTTTACAGAATCCATTTTTACTTTATATCCTGTATGTACATTTTGTATGCTAATTATTTAAGGGCCTTGATTGCTGTCCCAGAATAAAATACTAATTTTTAATTTGTGAATACTAGCTATTAGAAAATATAATAAGTTGTAATTTATAAGATTTTTATCTTCAATTCCACGACTCAATGTATGATATGTTTATTTTGATATATATTGTAAATACGTACAATTAAAAGTGTAATTAAATTTTTTTGAAGGGGCGTGGCATCCAAAAATTTCGCGCCTGCCGCGCGCTAGGGGTGGGCGCTCACGCGCCGTCCGTGTGGGGGCTGGTCTATTTTCTTTTGCGATTACCCTAAGTAAAAACCCACCGCACGCCACTGTAATTATATTATTATAATAATATAGTTATACATACATGTATACAGTGAAAATCGTTATTACGCAACTTGTTGTTAGGTGAAACTTGACTTTGAGTAAAGGAGATTGCATTCCCGTCAAAAATAATTTGCAATGCGTGGTTTAGGAAAAAATTGATATAAGGTAATACCCAATGTAATGTAAGGTAAACCTGGGTACCTTAACTTTACGTAATAACAAGTTTTTATTGTATTTCATATACTGTATATTGATCGTTATCGCACAAAAGATATGTGCAAAATCCAGTAGCTAATGAATATAAATGTTCTCAGCCAAGTGTTCTAATATCATTTTTTGTCAATGCAAAACTCTTCGCATATGGTACCTTTCAAACGACAACAATCTATACAAGTTTAAACTTGCTACTTTCAATATTTGGCGTCCAAAGCAAAGTCATGAAATTCATATTGTGAAATATCAATGTTTGCCTTATTGAACACCATTGATATAAGAAATTGAATGGTATTTTTGAGAGCACAGAAATGCAGCAGCTCTTTTACAACTCTTGACTTCTCTCTTTGTATGCACTATCAAGCTGATGGCTAATGTAGACTCCACATTTTTGTGAAAGAACTGACACTTGACCTTTGATAATTAACTTTATATCATATAATAGGGTGGCTACAGAAATATCCACTTTATACCTAATTGCTGTTAGTTGTGTTAATTGCTAAACTCTTTTACATAGAGCTCTTTTACATATGAAAGCTCCACCGGGGTAAATCAGCAGCACTATTATCTCAGCCGTCCTCTAATACATCTCTATAGCACTTGATTCTTACATACAGTACTTCACTTGCTTCAGATATACATGTACGGTATTATATTCTTTTAATTCCAGAGAGTGCAGTGGAAGAGGTTGGAGCAACGGTGCGAGATATGGACAACAGAGGTGCTGAGACTCCTCATAGAGAGAACAATGTGCGTGTGGCCCTGCTGCGACGGCGCATACACCAGCTGTCGGGCAAAGAAGCAGCCTCTCCCCTGGCCAGCGTGTCTCCCTACACCAAGGGTAGTGGAAGCATTGAGCACCAAGACACTCCTTCCATCGCGACGGTGCATATAAAACAGACAGGTGGTGGCAGGAGAGGGAGACCACCACTTAGTTCAACACTCACCCTTCTCACCATAGAGCAAGACTCACCCCAAGTAAGCCATGAACACTAGTTGACGTTATCTTGGTAGTTGCTACAGTATATTTTAACAAATTATTATAAATTTACTTTTTTTTGGGTTAAGAGTTTTTGATTTTTTTTCTTCTTGATCTGATGAATATAGAAATGTTAACAAAGACAATTAAGATATGCAGGAAGTATGTATTAAAATTTGTATTCACTTGAGTATGAAATTGGAAATGATAATCATGCATTACAATGAAATAATATAGCAATATAGCAACCAATGTATTGAATAGTTTTATCATATTATAGAGTCCAAAGAAAGAGAGGTTGAACTTTTATAATGTGTGATCTAGGCACTGATAATAATCATAATAGGTGTCCACATTTTCTTCTTTTTTTAACTCCCCACATAATATTCAGTATATGGTGTACCGCTAGGACAGCTTGAATGTTTACCCAATTCAGACTGAAGGCATTGTCATGCAGCTGCTCCATATATGATAATATATAGTGAGCTGAAACTTTTTTTGGATAACTTATTGACTGACTTGTTCTTAACAGTCAGTCAAAAAACAAGTTTTTGGGTGACTGGACACTTTTGTGAATGGGATATCCTTTTTCACGTCACCCATTGGGCTTTGTGTACTGTTTTTTTTTTCCTGTACCAATTCTCAATAAACAACTATTATTATTATTATTATTATTATTAACTTTTTGTTGCACCAACTTATGAAATTTACTATTTATGAAGTTTGAAGTTTTTATTATACCGAAGGGAAACTAAAAAGTGTTAATACATACACAGGACTTATTGGTGATTCCATAAAATACATTCAGCTTCAAGGTATGAGTGATAAATTGACTGACCTTATCTCCACAAATTCAAAACATATTGTTGCCGACAAATGTAAACAACAAGACACTTCTTAATTTCTCTTGGGTACTTATGAAAATTGTTGACAAGGGGGAAATCATCAACAAAGGAGCTAGCATAAATTTTAGCATATAGAAATATTTTGCATAACAATTAAATACCAAAATACCAAAATCAAGTACTAAATATAATGCTAAATAATTCTAGGCTAAAATGTTAAAAAATGTGCTCCCTCCCTTCTTTTCTCATCTTGAGATGTTAAGGAAAGATAGGAGAAACATTAAGTGATTACAAATTTTATAGCAACAAGACATTTCATACTGTGTAGACTTATAAATATATATTATATTGACGATTTATCTTGCAATGTAACGAATCTTAATGGTTTTCTTCCATTTGTATGAAAGTATGAAATGCTGTGTACCAAAGAGATGTTATAAATAATGTGTCATTAATAATGAATGGTGTTATTTTTTTTGCAGGCTTCTCCATTGAGTTACAACTTGCGAAGTCGAACCTCCAGCTCACCCAGGAGTCCAAGATTGTAATTTGCTTTAACTTTCCAAAAATCTCACCTCTTCTCACAGACCATATTTTTGTTTTACACTACTTGCATGCAAACTTTCATTATAAAATTTAAGGAATTAACCCACTGCTGAAGGAATAACTTACTGTATATATTATATTAATGTATTACAAAGACTACAGGATAAAATACAAGTGTGTATATATATTGACAGATGTCAATTTGTTAACATTATTATCCTCTACCAAATAATGTAAAAATATTGTTAGTTGAGTTGAGTGGATTATATTTTTGTAAAACCTAGTGTAAGTTGTGTTCATTTAATTAAATGCTAAAACGTATACCTTAGATGATGGTATTCCTATCTGCAGCCATGCAATTTCTAGTACTGTACAGTTATTAAAGTTAAAAATTGGAATACGTATGTTAGATTCAATGAGTGTCTTCAAATTTTTAACTTTAAGAACGGACAACCTACATGAAAATTTGTTATTGCAGAAATAAATAGAGGGCACCAAATTATGCTACTCTGAATTTTTTCAGATTTTTTTGAGACCCGGAACTATTTTTAAATAATTATCGAAATTTCTATAAGTTAAGTTGGCACCCCTGAATCCTTAATAAAAAAGAATAGGATAGGACCGCCTATTGACGCCTCCAGGGGGCGTGGCCGCACTTTCAATAATTATTTAAAAATAGTTCTGGGTTTTAAAAAATATGAAAAAATTCAGAGTAGCATAATTTGGTACCCTCTATTCATTTCTGCAATAAAAAATTTTCATTTAGGTTGTCCACTGTACATTTTACTTAAGGGTAAGGTAACGCCACCAATGTTAAAAAAAATCCCTCTCACAAAAATTCTGAAAAAAATTTAAAATGTTCTCCTCTATACCCCCTATCAGTACCTAAAATATCAGGTATACGAATACGATCTAGTTTTTGAGTTATAAATTTTTAAAGTTGACTACTTTAACATGGAGAAATGAAACTCCCATGTTAAATTGGTCAACTTTAAAAATTCATAACTCAAAAACTAGATCGTATTTGTATACCTGATATTTTAGCTACTGATAGGGGGTGCAGAGGAGAACATTTTAAATTTTTTTCAGAATTTTTGTGAGAGGGATTTTTTTTAACATTGGTGGCGTTACCTTACCCTTAAAAATACAACTAAGAATAGGCCAAATTAAAAAATATATGTAAATATAAATGCTGCCAGCTTAGGCCCTTATATGAAGACTGTATTGTATGTGTTTAATGTTTGCCTCTGTTTTCAGAAACTATTGATTCAATGGACAACATACATGAATTTTTTTTATTGCAGAAATAAATAGAGGGTACCAAATTATGCTACTCTGAATTCTTTCAGATTTTTTTGAGACCCAGAACTATTTTTAAATAATTATTGAAAGTGCGGCCACACCCCCTGGAGGCGTCAATAGGCGTCCAGGAACTATCCTTTTTATTAAGGCTGCAGGGGTGCCAACTGAAATCACAGGACTTTCAATATTTATTTAAAAATAGTTCCGGGTCTCAAAAAAATCTGAAAAAATTTGGAGTAGCGAAATTTGGTACCCTCTATTCCTTTCTGCAATAAATTTTTTTCACGTATGTTGTCCATTGAACTTATTGATAAAATTTGAATTAAATTTGAATATATAGATATATTTTTGTAAGTCTATTTTAGTCAGCATTAAAATTATTTACTGTGTAACAGATCTATTATTATTAGTTACATAGAAATTAGTATTGAAAGCAGAGTACTGAGAGGAAATTAAAAAATGCACTTTTTTCAATTCTGTTAACAATGCAAAATTTATGTGTTTTATCTTTTGTGGAGCCAAGTAAGATCTTTTTTCCAAAAATGTAGGTGATTTAATTTCATATTGGTACCATCGAAGATTATAATTTCATTTTTCAAACCCAAATTTGATTGATTTTAACTGTAAGTTTCAGTTTTATAAAAAAAGGAAGGAAAAGGATTTTCTCAAGCATGTTCAGTTGCATTTTTTAAGAACATCCTTTGACATACACTTTATCACAGAAGTGGGGAAGGGATCTTTTTTCTGCATTGAGACTACTTGATGTTGGGCTGCAAGGGGGAAGAGGGTTACTTAAACCACATCAGTTAATTTAAAATTAAAACACCTCATTTTAAAGAAACTGCATGACATGTTGGGGTACATAAAAAATGATTAAAGAAAGTAGTCTAAAAGTATATCACTGTATGACCCCATCCCTTTGATTGTTGAAGTTGCCACTGCCAGTATCACTAAATTTTAGATCCCTTATGATTTGATTGCTGCTACTGTAATTTAGAGCAAATACATGTTCTTTTCCGAGGAAATTTTACAATTCAAAAAATACTCGAAGACCTAAACATTGGGTGAATGACCGAGTAGTAGCTTCCTCTCAAAGTATAAAGGATTTGTTTATTTTAGCGAAAGAATATCCAGAATTGGAAAATCATTACAGAAATGCCAAAAATCAACATGTCCAGCTAATATATGATGTCAGGAGAAATTTTAATTCAAAGAAAGTTATGTTTTCCAAGAATAAATGTAAAACTGACTGGCAAATTATAAATGATCTCACCAAATCCACATCAGGGAAATCCACTTGTTCAAAATTAATTATAAATGATGTAGAAATTACAGGTCCCTGTGAAATAGCAAATACTTTAAATAATCATTGTCAAAACTTGGACATTCCCCATTTAAATGTTGACCCTGTGATCAATTACAACATCAGAGACATCCCTTCCATGTTTATGCCCCCAACCTCACCTAGCAAAGTACGTACAGAGTGTGATAATGGAATGTTGTCATAAAAAGTCGGCTGGATATGATGAAGTACCTTGTGACTTTTTACGATGTTGTGTTGATATAATAAGTGTTCCAATTTTACTTATTGCAAATCAGTGTTTCATGCAGGGTATATTCCCAGACAATTTGAAGCATGCCTTAACCATCCCAATCCATAAGAAAAATTGCAAGCATAATATATGTAATTTTAGACCAATATGTCTCCTAATTTGCTTTGCCAAAGTATTTGAATGTCTGTTTTTGAAAAGACTCAATAAATTCCTTACAGATTTTCAAATAATATCTAAATTTCAATATGCTTATCAAGCAAATAAGTCAACTCAGGAGGCACTGTTCTCATGCAGCTCTTCAAAGTCTGTATGAAAATCTAGATAAACATAACAAAACGGTGGGTATTTTTTATGACCTATCGAAAGCCTTCGATTTGATAGAGCATTATGTTTTACTTGCCAAGTTAGAGTTGTATGGAGTTAGAGGTGTGCCACTTAAATAAGGGGGGGAATAATTTTTTATCAAAACTACTTGGGTGCGGTTTTGATAAAAAATTATTCCCCCCCTTTTCCCCACCTATAAGCTACTCCTCGAGGAGTAATATATATAACAAGAGGTGTCCCACAGGGAGGAAATGCAAGTCCATACCTATTTCTTATATCTAAAAATGATCTTGTGGACCTTATTACAGAGGGTGACTTATACGAGTACGCTGACGATACAAGTCACATAATCGCTAAAACGAATTATGATATGTTGTCTCGGCAGCAAACTCTCAGACAGCTCTAATGCAAAAATTTTGTTCACAAAACTCCCTGACTATAAATAAAAGCAAGACCAAGTACCTTATTTTTCATACTCATAACAGCATTAATTGTTCCTGACTCATTGAATATCACCATTGAGACTGAAAAATTAGAAAGGCATAGTGAAGTAAATTTTTTAGGCCTCATTGTCACTGAGACACTATCCTGGGGAAAACATATTAACTCTAAATGTCCCCGTCTAAATTCAGCATGCAGCATGCTGAAAAAGCTTCAAGCACATGGTTTCAGATGACACACTGCTTTCTGTATATTATGCACATTTTGAATCACATTTGCTATATGGACTTATATTTTGGGGAAATTCCCCTTTTGCAGTGAGACTCCTGATCATACAGAAAAGAGCAGTCAGAATTTTGTGCAAAAGTCATTACATAAAACACACTGCAAGCCCTATAGGCTTATTTATAAAGAAACAAATCCTTATAACCTTACCTTGTTTATTAATTGTGGAAGCATGTTGTTTTGTATTAAAGCATCCACATTTATTTATTAAAAATTCTGATCTTCATAACCATGATACTCGAGCCAGCAATAAGATTTTTGTTGAGAGGCACAATCTCTCCATGTACAAAAGAGGGCCTCATTTTTTACGTCTGACTTTGTATAATCATTTAGAACCTTTCATAAATCTGTATATACTCGCTCAGATAGAAATGCTCATAATTAAGGTATTGAAAAGCTTACTTGTAGACTTTCCTTTTTATAGTGTAAAGGAATATCTTCAGTCTGATGTGAATGTTTTTCTGAATTATTATGAAGAGAAAAATCAGAAATTTTTGTGATATTTGCAATATTTGTGACAATTATAAATAATGACTGTGTTTGTTATAGGATGTGTATGATTTGTTATGTATGTACGTATGTATGTATGTTTTGATGCATCAAATTCTGACTTGATCAATATTATTATATGTAATATCTAATGATCAAAATAAAATTCTATTCTAATTTTATTCTATTCATGTACTTAAATCACATACTATCGTAATAAAATAAGTATGATTTTTTTAGTAAGAGTAAGTAAACTGCATGCTCTCTGATGTTTTAGGACCCCCCCCCCCCCCCAAAAAAAAAATTGTGTACCTGTTGTCTTAGAAAAATTCTGTTTGCTGCCTTGCACCATGCTCTATGATATACTCACAATGGTGATCTAAAAGGCTGCAAATGGAAATTTTTCAAGGTAATATGTGTACATATAAAAGAATAAAATAATTTATTATAATTCAATTATTATTACTTTATTATTTTAAAGGATGAAAATAGTTTCAATTAACGATTAATCTCATCAGTTACTTCGGAATCAAAGAATATTTCCCTTCAAACGAATCGAATGAAATAAATTTTAAAAAATCGAGAATGTTCTAAAACTTAATCGCTTATGGTTTGAGCAAATTCAGTCTTGCAGTTTTCTTACAACAGCTCCATTTCCGGTTTCCGTCCATAAGGCCAATGTTAAACTTCTACCTCAGTTTTCACAAAACTGATAAGACAGATTCGCTTCAAAATTTATATGCCACCTATTGATGGTGAGTTCTAAGTCCCCTGCAAGTCTTGTTGCATTCAGGCCGTACGATTGCGAGATATCAACCTACTGAGATTCATCCTTAAAAGAAAAAATATATAATATAACTCTTACTGACAAGGCTAAATATCGGCCTGGCCACACCCGAAAGGGTAAATGGTGTCAAGAGTATTAACTTTATATATGTGGTTAGTACTTGGAGGGGTGACGATGTAAAAAGTGACACTGCATGCTGCCATCTACTGGCACACGTGCTGTATATACGGCGGTACAATTGATCACGGTGCTGCCATCTCTCGGAATATTTCCGAAGAAAGTGATCCACCCTGTAAGTTCAAATACTGCAGGCCTCACAGATCTGGTAGTCGAGCCCAGAAGAGTGCAGGAAAGGGTTCTGCTGGGTGCCTGGTAAGCCCCAGCTCGGTCGCAAGATAACTCTTACACACAAGGTTAAATACCTGGCCACACTCGAAAGGGTAAAATGGCGTCAAGGATATTAACTTTCTAATATATATATAGATATATATTATATATAATTAATTTTTGTGTTTGCCTTTATTCATCATTTTTTTTTTATTATTCTTATTCTCAAGTGTGTATTTTTAAAATGTTGTACTTTTCTAAAAATATATTTGAAATATATACCAGTTAATTAATTTTATTTTATCGGAAAAAAAATTAATTATACTTAAAAAAAAATGAATGAATTTAAATACTATTGGTGCACAATAGTAGACTAGCCATCCTGCGGTATATTTAAATACTATATAATACGGTACATTAAATATTTAAATTTAAATGCTGAAGAGATTTTCAACAATTTTTACAGTATATTTACAAGGTTTTTATCATTTTTTTCCCTCTACAATTTAGAAAGCTTTTTACTGATAGAAAACGTAAATTCCCAGCATGGATCACTGCAAAGCTTAGAGCAAGGAAAAAAATTGTAAATAAGTTATATAATAGAAAAACTGATAATGGTTTATAGAGATTTTATTGCAGGAAAGCAAAGTTAAAAAAAAAAAAAAATTGTTTCAAGTAATGTATCTAAAACTGCCTGGCAAGTCGTACAGGATGAGACAGGAAAAAAAAAAAAAAAAAAAAGGAAATAAAAATAAATATAAAAATTGATCTAACATGTTCATTAACAGCTAGGTACTAAAATTACTGACAAGTACTCAACAAATAGCAAATAGACTTAATAATTATATTATATTGAATCTGTTAAAGACTTGTTAAATTATAATGCTCCTTAATTTTTTTAACATTTGCTAATAAAAATAATAAATTCTGTAGTATTTTTTACACTCAGCACAAAAGATCATATGATGAAATATTTAACAAAATTAAAGAATAAATATTCATGTGAATTTGATGAGATCCCTGATACTGTTGTAAAATTTGTAGAAGAGGAAGTTTGTGAACCCCTGCGTATTATAATTTCATGTCTTTTAACTGAGGGTATTTTCCTATAGTATGTTGAAAACAGCCAAGATTACACCATATCCGAAGTTGACGTAATCATTTCTGGAATCACATTACAGACCGCTAGCACAACTTTCTGTATTTTCTAAACTTATTGAATTTGCTGCTGCTGCAAAAATATTTTTTTCCCCCTGTCAACATGGATATACAAAATTTTGTTCTACGACTACAGCAGTAACAGAACTAGTCAATGAAGTAAATAAACAGCATGAACTAAAAAATTATTTACTTGATGTTGATGTTGATTTAAAAAAAAAGCCTTTGATGTTGTTGAACATAAATTGCTAATTGAAAAACTTGAATTTTATATATATGGCATAACTATAAGGGGAAACTGCCTATCCTTTTTTGAGTTATATCTTAAGAATAGAACTCAGTATATATTTATTATGTTTATATGTAAGTGATATAAATGATAAAGGGGAACAAAAATCATTTAAATCATAAAGATATATTGAACTGTACTTATGGAGTTCCTCAAGGTTCTGTACTTGGGGTGGGGGGGGGGGGGCTTAAACATTTTGTTCTATTTATAAATGATTTGGAACATAATTATGCACTCAAACATGTGTACAAAAAAATTTTGTATGCTGATGATATTGTTTTACTGATTATTGGTAAAACTCTTGATGAGCTTATTAATTAAGAATCAAGCTATTGCTATGAAAATACTTCAAGAATATCTCAATACTTACCATCTTGTAATGAATAATTTGAAGACAAATTATATGCTTTTTAATTATAGCTCTTCTGATAAAAAAAATGAGTCATTAAGTTCATTAACTGTTATCAAACTAGTATCAAGTTGTAAATATTAATTTAGTCATTTTTATTGACGCTAAATTTATCCTAACAAGTGCATATAACTGAATTAAATAAGAAATTAAATAGGCAAAAATTAATTTTGCCATGATGCGCAGCTTCGTAAAATTTCTAATTTAGAATCTTTAAAAATAGTGTATTATATATGGTTATGCATATTCTTTAATTATTACTTAAATATGGTATACTTTTGTGGTACTCATCTATACCCATGCTGACAGTGTATTTGTAAGCCAAAAGAAAATAATTAGAAGCATAATTCAAGCCAAATCAGCTAGGTCAAAGTTGTAAAAAAATATGGGAGAAACTTAATATATTGAATTTCCCAAGTATTTAACTTATTTCAAAGCAACAAAGATGTGACTGGACGTAATACTAAACAGTGTAATCTATTGCATAAAAAGTTTGGAGGATATGAGCAAACTAAAAGAGACCATTAATTGTTATCTGAGCTCAGTGTTGTACAATAAACTTAATCCAGATTATTTAAAGAAAATTGAATTAAAGTATACCTGTTTTTAAGAATTAAATAACTGTTTGCCTATATATCTTATTAAAAAAAATATTATTCCATTTTTAAGCTCATGCAAAACGAAAATTGTCAATAGTTAATTGTTTGTAATTTTATATATATATATATATATATATATATACATATATACCGTGTTGTAAAAATAATTGAATTATGTTATTTTAACTATCTTGTGGTATTTTGGATGTTTGTCTATATGATTGTATTACTAATATATATATAGATATATAAATATATATATAGATATATATAAATATATATATATATATATATATATATATATATATATATATATTTTTTACAGTTATTCCAAATTTAATTAATGTTTAGTATGTAGTCACACAATGTATCAACTGATATTTAATGTGAATAAATAATAAAAAAAGTATATATATTATATATATAAAAACTGGTTATATAAACAATAAAATTAAACAAAGTTTGTTTATTATTATATCATCACTTTTATTTCTTTTATTGAATTCAACATCTTTGCAACATTTTTATACTCCATCAAATAAACAATACATCAATCATATCAATGATCTAGTGAACACATTTAACACAAGATGAAGATTAATTGTATAATTTTTTTATGGATAATTTTTTTGTCTTTTTCTTTTTTCATATTGCAACATCTATATTAATTAACAACAACAATAATAGTAATTAAGATATGGAACACTATATGTATTTGAATTACATCAATCATAAGAATTACATCAATCATATGAATTTAGTGATATACTTCATGTTTATATAAAAAAAATATAATAATAATAATTTTATCAAATATTCCTCTGGATTAAAACATTGAAGAAATATATATAGCACCAACAATAGAACTTTTGCAATGCTATAATTTTTTTATTTTGTCTTTTTTTTTCATTTTTGTTTGCCTATATATTGTACTTCTATAGTTTATTTTTTTTTTTAATATCTATATAGTATATATAAATATAATTATATAGTCGCAGCTCTCGCCCATCTTAAAACCTTTTTTATTTTTTTTATTTTTTTAAGAAAATTAACTAAAATTGTATAATTATGTAGTATATTTTTAAGAGAGTATCAAATGTAACGATTATCGATCGTCTCTACCTCGCATAATTATATATAATATTTTCATGCTACAAAGCAACTCATATGAGAATTACAAAACTCAATTTTCATTGAAAAAATTTAAACTTAAAACTACCAAAGTTAAAAAAAAAAAAAAAAAAAAAAAAAAAAAAAAAAAAAACTGTTCAATGAACAACATTTTATAATACATTTTATTAAAATTAGGTGTTCGACTTTTTTCTTTTCCTTTAAAAATTGCACATTCACTGCATGGGCTCATCAATTTAGAGCGAATCCAGTGTTTATGTGCTCCTACTTTCACCTATTAGATATCATGAAGTCGAAGGAGTGGTTTGTGAGTAAAAAATGGTAGCCATGCTACAAAAAAGCTCAAAATAAACTGCTTTTGCACTAACGTAATATAAAAAGTATTTTTATTGTTTTTAGAAAAACATCACAATCCTCTCTGTATTAGCTAACCTGATAATTCCTTAGTACAAATAAGAATAATATGAAATCTTATAAATGTTTAAATAATTATTCTACGCCATGCAAGCTACAATTATCTTAAATTTTGTAAATAAAATGAAAACGAAATTTCCTTTTGTTATAAACTATGTTGTAAACTATAAGTTTTATAATTTTGAGAATGCATATTATAATTATATTAAGTTATATTTTGAGGTATTAATCAATATATATATTATATATATATATTTTATATATACAGTGTATATATATATTGGTCATGTGTGCCTGTTTTAAAAAAATGTAACATTTCTATAATTATTAATCCTTATATATATTTACAGCAATATATATACTTGTAACTTATATGCCTGATTGAATATACTTTGAATATAGGATAATAGATACTACCCAATCTATGGTTCAAAGAGGTTTATAGATCAATTTCACTATATATTTACATGCTATCCTAGACCGTAAACCTGAACCCTATTCCTCAATCACACTCCCAATTGTTTTTAAAAAATAAGCGCACTATTTTTCCCAAAATATTTATACAACTAATTGATCGCGTAGTTAAATATATAGCTAATTGCGATTTTGTTTCATGATTAAGATGTATTTTTATTATTTATTCATCTAAGACTTTTTTGCGAGTTAAATCAAATATTAAATAATCAATTATTAATTAAAAATTAAAAAAAATTATCATCCATTCCAAGTTTAAAAAATATATATTAATAAAAAATTTCAATATTTAAATTTCTAACAATTATTAATTGTTTTCAATAATTTTTATGCCGTTTTTAAGTCCCTCATTTCAATATTTTCAAATTCAATCATATGCATCAGAACTTGTAAAAACTAAAAGCATATAAATTCTATTGCTAGCATTATACATATTTTCTTTACATTTTCACTTAAATTATAATATTATATTGTTTATTCTACCAAAGGAATATTATAGTATAAGTTATGATAAAATATACATATAATGTTTTATTTTGTTTTATTATTTTTTTTATTCCATTATTAATGTAAACACATACAAAAGAAACTACACAATCATGTTGTGTATATTATTTCCAAGTATTAATTAATAATAAATAATATATATTATCATAATATTTCCTTTTTTATATAATATGTATATATATATATATATATATATATATATATATATATATATATATATATATATATATATATATATATATATATATATATATATATATATATATATATATATATATATGCGAATTATATATTATATATATAAACATTCAGGTATTCAATTTGATTATTAATTACCAACATTTAAACAAATTTACATACACGTAGGGGAAAAATACAATTTGTTTGCATCAGCTCTTAATTCTCTCCAGCCTGTAATGGTTCCTGCATGCTGCAAGTTTGGTAGCTATTATGATTCTTTTTAACAAACTTGATGATTAGGATAAAAGTTTAATAAAAGCTAAACAACATCATATCGTTTTAACATCTCACATTATAGCTAGACATTTTTTTTAGAAAAATGTTTGTGCTTAGTGTACACTGACGCACAAAAATGTTGTCTTCTCGACAGCTACCAATCATATTATAATTAAAACTATATGTATATAATATATTATTACATTTTAGTTTAAAAGTTTATGAATTCAGTATATTCAGTATAATATTTAAGTGTATATTAAATAAAGGAAATCGGAAATGTTAAAAAATAGAATGATGAATATATATATTATATGTAATATATAATATATATATGTTTGTTTTTGTTTTTGTTTTTTTTACAATATATTACATTATAGGTATCTGCAAGCGCGTCTTATAGACAAATTTATTCATGTACAGTCAGTGTACGTTAATATATTAATGGACCACATTTCTTTTTATTTATATCATAGCTATGTAATATTTTTTATGCTGTAGGGTATATGTGTATGAATTAATTACTACAAATGATGGGATTTTTTTTATAGTACTACGCCACACTAATATAAAGGAATAAACTCTTGTTGGAGAACAGGTACATAGAGACATATTCATGCATATAATAATTATATGGTTTTATTTTTAATTGTTTATATTGTTAAACTGTATAATAATATGTATGTCATGGCAATAATAGAAGGTTCTCATTTTTTTTTTTAGTCATTATTTTCCCTTATTGTTGTGTATTAATACTATTAATTAATTTAAAATAAAAAATTAACATCTATAGTATAGATTTTTGTTATATTTATGTATTCATGGTATTCAATTTTATATTATTTGAATGCTGCATGCTATAAATATTATAAAGTAAAATCTCCTTATTGCATTAATTATGCATAACTAAACATAAAAATATACATAGGTTAGTTACATGCACGATCAATTAACTGCTAAAAAAAATGTTGCAAGTATTTATTTATTTATTTATTTTTTTAATTTTACAGTTTGAGAGTTATATAAATTGTGTTTTGATCCGATTTTAATTTTAGAAAAATATATATAGCGTAAGTTCTTGTTAAGTATTTTAGATTTTTAGGTGCATGTGTATAATGATTGTTATGATATAGAAAGCTGACAATTAAGTGAGTGCTATAGCGAAACATTCAATTAAACTTTAAAACTACCAATTACCATTTGATTTCACAGCACTAAATTAAAATATTCAAATTGGCTAAATATGTTCTGTAACTAATTGTGAGTTTCCATTAATATTAAAATATAACATTTTGGTTCTTTCTTGATTGTGTTTTTTTTTTTTTTTTTTTTAAATATATAATGAAGAGACTTGACAAATAATTGAAATCGTTAAAAATAACAAAAACAAACAAAACCAGATTGCATGGTGCAAACTTTCAAAGTGCCACTCGATCTATTTTCTCCGCTTTACAAGTTAGAAACAAGTAAAATTGAGTCACCTTCCATGTACTGAAATTCTATAAAAACAAACTTGAATCCATGCAATTGTATCAGGAATAATTATTTACATGTGCATGTATATATCTATATGTTGGACTCGGTTAAGCAGAGCTATATTGAAAAATACATTTGTATCACTGCCATCTTGAAGAAGATGGCGTAGCTGACGAGCTCAAATATTTGTATACTTCTTTCAGTAACAAAAAGAGAAAATAACGGATAAACTAAAAAATAAAAAACAATAATAGAAAAATAAAATTATCAACCTAGTATCTTCTAGAAAAAGAACTCAAATCTCTTTTTAATTCAAAGATATTTTGTTACTTTAAAATCGCATTTGTAAAATTCTCGCTTTAAAATTGACGTTATATAAATGTATACACTTGCATTTATTATTAATCTTTTTATAACTCATTTTGCTGATGAGTGTATGAAAATTGGATTTAATTAAATTTTGTACCCAATAAAAAAATAAATATGAAATTTTGTTTGAAAAGTCAAAGAACTTACATAATATTCGAGTTCACCAGATACCAGATTGAGTATCGATAGTATAAAACTCTAAAACAATTATTATAGTTGATTTATTAAAAATAAAAAGGTCTTTCATTCGAAATAATGGTATTAATTTTAGAATTTTACTATCGATATAAATTGTTATACAATATGTTTTAACTTAACTGTAGTTATTATAACTGAATTAGAATATACCACACTTATTTATGTACAAAAACGGCTACTTATTTTACAACAAAGTTAATAACGTCAGCTAAACAAAAATTATTTGTTCTAGTCACTACACATGGACATTTTTTTTTATTTGTGTTTAGGACAACAATTAAATTGAACAATTAATAAAACATGAAAAACAAACATTCTTATATTCTAAAGAATGTGTGATATATATGAATGGCCTTTTCAATATTGGACGATGAAGCACAAAAATTGTCCAAGCTTATTATTATTATTATTATATTATTATTATTTTGCAATAATAAATCTGGTTCATGTTAGAAATTAAGCCTGTTTCGAAAGAATTGTCTAGAATTTTAAGAACAGATCTGAATTAAGTGTTAAAATAACATTTTGTTGTTAAGTAAATTATCTTATGCTTATATTTTTAGTTTTAAGAATTTAACATTTTTATATTAAAAATATGATAAAAACAAACTTAAACCATATGAATTTAATTTTATTAATTACAATGCCTTAATTTTTTTAATGCAAAATAAATTGTTATTTTGTTAATTTTGAATTTGTTTTATGCATTGATGATTGGATTTGCTTCATTATCTAATCAATCGTAATGATAATGACTATATGAAAATTAAAATATTGCAATTTTAACAGTCATCATTTGTAGGGGTTCAATTGCAATATTTTTGTTAGTATCCTCAGATATTGAAAAGATAATTTAACACCTATTTTCTTATCTACAAAAAACACATTTCTTTAAAAATTTATTTATTTTGTTTTTTATGATTTTTTTTTTTTTTTTTTTTTACTTTTCTTTTCGGGACATTCATAATACGACCGTAGTCTAATATGGTGAAAAACCGTTAATTCCATTAAAACAACGTATTTTTATTTTAATGGGTAAAAGTATTTAATATGAAATCTCAAAATGGATTTTTATAGATAATATATATTTTTATAACATTAATGCATTAACAACATTCAATGGTAAACACTGAGGCTTAATGACTTGCTATGGACTGACGAAACATATTCACTTGTAAAATTTTACAAAGTGATTAACAAATGTACCGGTAATCCTCGTTATAGGCCGTGTGTAATTAATAAATACTTTTGTATTTATGTAATTAAGAATTATGAAAAAAAAAATAATAAAAGTAGTAAAGAAAGAAATTGACATCTATAATTATATTTTTCCTTTCTTTTCTCATAGTTTTTTTTTACAGTAAAACATACATTTAATTTTTTTTTACATAATTTCATTGCAAACATTTTTTTTTTTTTTACTTAATCATTTAAGAGAAATTTTACTAATTATTTAATGTTATTAATTATAGATGGACTTATATTTCGCCATACACGTTAATCATAAAACATTTTTCTGTAATTCATAATTTTCTGTCTACAGCCCTCTCTATTTACACTTATTTCATTTAATCGTTCAATTAAGTATTTAAAACCAACATTAAAATTTTAATAATTATATATATAGTATTTTTTTAAACATGACATAATACATATAATATAATATACGTAGTTATTGGTTTGAACGGTCCATGTGCTCATCAAATACCAGATTGTTCCTTTGTACAGGCTTACAGTTTTTAAAGCAATAAGTTACCAAATAAAACATAGTTAACTGAAAACGTTTAATTATAGAAAATAATATAATAATCAACTTATTCTTTTTCAATCACACTCTACTACACGAATAGATTAACAAACAATAACAACAACAACAACAACAACAACAACAATATTTTTTTGTTTGTTTTTCATTATAGGACAGGATTTCACAGGTGAGCTGAAAATAAGATTGCAAATACTAAGTTCAATACAGTACATCAATTTAATTCAAATCTTTAAACTCAATATAATTATATTCATCAACACACAAAAGTATACATATATGACATAATATATAGATAATTATATTATTTTTATAACCGTACGATAAGGATAAAATTATCTTATTTACTTATATAAACTGAAACACTAAACGGTGGATCTCGTATATTCATAATTATGTTACTGCAAATATGGGACATTGTTTCCTTAATATATAACAGCTTATAAAGGGATTATTAATATTATATTATTACATTGTAATTTAACAGTCTTTCCAAGTTAATATATAGCCTCTAAATTATTTTAGTATTTTTATTAAATATAACTAGGAGGCTTTAATTAATTCATTTCTCATCTTAACCAATCATTTACCCTTAGTTTTTTAAAAGTTATTTATTTTTATCTATAATAAAAATCACTCATACCCATGTGACTAAAAATACCTTTATTTTAATACTTTAGAAAAAATATATTTTATAATTTTTTTTTATTGAAGATATAATTTTCAGAACTACTTTAAGGTATAAAAACCGTTTCATTTTCTTGCAAAATGGAAGTCACAGAGTGTCATATAGAGTTAAAATCTTTATCAGCCTAATTTGAAAAGGCCTTTTATATTTTAAAGGGCAATATATAATAATTGCACGTTTTTTAATATAAATTAAGACTGAAATATACAGCACGAAACTCTGATATATAAAAAAAAAAGTTTTAAATTTTAATAATCAAGAGTTGAATTTTTTATTTTAAGTGTTTTTGTGTGTGTGTGTGAGCCAAGGTTGTTAAAGTAATTTTTAATAAGCTCAATTACTTAGATAGTTGAGCATTTTTAAATATTTTTGTGTAATATTTAATTATTACTCATAATATACTGTATAGCCAATTTAAGTTTGGGTCCAGCATACATGCATAGTAAATCATATCACTTATCAGGACCTTTCTTATTTCCCCTCAAATACGGTTAATTGATACATTGAATCACATACGTGTAACACAAGATTAAGGATTGCCACATTTTTTTTTTTTTTACATGTAACAAACAAATTTATTAACAGTACATTAAGTTTTGAAATTTAAACAGTTCTTGTTAATTAACATTTTAATTTTTTTTTATAATATATTTTTCTTCTTCGTCTTAAATATCGGAATGAAATGAACAATACACTTCACGCCGGAATTCCTGTACAGTACATATTAACAATCATGAGCAGTGCTCAATGATGTAGTGTTGGGGCATATTAATTTAAAAAATATACATTTTATTAACCTAAATTAATGCAACTGGAAATAAAAATGAGGTTAAAAACGTACTGTACAACGGTCTCAATATTTTTTATTGTTATTTTACTGCAATTACAATAAACATTAAACACACATTTTTTTTTTTCTGCAGTAAAATTTTAGATTTAGATGTTCGATATATTTTTTTAAATTATTTTTGAGCACATTTTAATTATTAACTTTTAAATATTTTTAAATGTAAACTTGAAGTGCTTATTTTGATTTTCTTGTTATTATTTAAAACTGTTACAGCATTTTTTTTTTCCAAATGAAACATGTAAACATAAACAATAATTTACAATGAATATATAAATTTATTTTATTACTCTTCTTTTATTTTATTTTTTGAAACTTACTACTGTGAGTACCCGTTTCATTTTGATTAATTTATTAATTTTGATACTTAATATTTTATTATTATTATTATTATATCTAATTTTTAATACTAAATCCTTCTAAAATATTTAAAGAAGTATTAGTAAGAAATTATCGCAACTCCATCAATATTCATATTAAGCTCAATATATAAAACAAATTTTACATTTTTAATTACAACATTAATTTCATTTAAACAATACCTTGGACTTGGAGTAACTGCAATTTTTTACTATTACTTCAATGTAATTATATTTCTCAGATATTTTATATATGTATAATTTATATTATATTAACTTAGCATATAGTCTATATATAGACTAAATATGAAATATACATAATATAACACTATAGATCGTGTATATCACATAGTTAATAATCATCTGTGTAATAGATGATTGCATGGTAATAATAGTAGTAGTAGTAGTAGTATTAATAGTAGTAATGATAATAATTGTTTTATTGTATCTTGCTAAACAATTTCCAATGTAATCATAGTATGTGCAGATACTCTTACAATTATTTATCTAATATAAAATATGAATTGTGCTTGATTTAAGTTGGCTTACTTTGCTCAATTAAGTAGTTGACTTGCTGCAGGTGGAGAGACGCGGGGATCGGAACACGGTGTGCTGGAGAGTACGCTTCCACTTGTCCTGCGTGTCGCGCAACTTCAGCAACCAGTTTTGCTGCATGGATGGACAACAAAATCAGTCATGAAATATTGAATATCAATTTATCGTCACTATACCACATAAACGCGTTTTGATAAAAAGAAGAAAATGTAATCAATTCACTACGTTTATTTGACGGTATTTAATAAGTATCCGTTGACGACGCCTCATAAGAGTAACATTGTCCGTCGTCAACGGATCCGTATTAAACACCATCATGTGTGCGTAATGATAGTCATCTTTTCCATGAAAATAAAAACTACAATACTTAAATAATCTTTTAACTGGTTAAAAAAATACTAAAAAGTAAAAACCAATTAATGGTAAAAAATGATAGCCATTTTGCGAAAAAAGCTCATTTAATTAAATAACACAGCAAAATCAAAAAGCTGGGATGCCTTCACAAATCATATTACATATTATTACTCATAAAATGTGAACTAAAATTATGAAAAGCCAAGTTGCTACATTCTCATCTACAAACATGTTTATAATACTTTGTAATTTTTAAGAACCTTAAATATGACACATGAAAAAATTAAAAGTGTAAAATATGTTAAGGGGGGGGGGGGCAAAACCCGGCTAGTCAGTGTACGTGCATAATTTTTGTACCTTTTTTTCTGCTATTTTTTTTAAATAGAATTCTGTTCAGTTTAAATGTTTTTTGCAAATAAACTGTCAGAACAGTGTCTTCAAGATGGTTAAGAAATGCAACTATTTTATAGTGATATAAGACATTCTTTGTGTTAGTAATTTTTATTGTGAATTTTCAGTTTAACGTTGGTATATTCGTGACGTGATCAGTGTTGTATTGTATATGTACGACCAGTATCGAAATAACATTATTATCATTATACTGAAAGTGAATTTTATTTTCTTAATATTCCCTATATAAAAAAAGTAGTCACACATCCCTAGAAACCGGCCTTGAAGTTTTAAAAATTTTGTCAACATTTTGACCATAAGATACGTACGTCTGTAAATGCAAACAGAAAAGCAAGACCCAATAATCATGCAATAATAGAGATGATACTTGACACAGTGGGGAGATGTTATAAGAGGTGTGTTCTGTATCCTTTACAGAACTAAAAATAAGGAAAAAAAAAACTTCCTATAATGCAATACATTAGCTAGAAACAAAATTTGGAGAGAGTTCTTCGCCCTTGAGGGAGAAAGGGGTGCCACAAGAAGTGGATGGTGGGGAAGATGAGTCTATAATCCACAGTCCATGTACAGAGACCATTAGAGACCTCCGTGTCTTGTGGCTAGAAATTAAACCAACATTTTCAAACCCCACGAAGCTCTAATTAAAATAATGGTATTATAGTATAAAATTCTACACATATTATATATATATATATATATATATATTATATATATATATATAGACGCGGAGGTCTCTGGCAAAGACTATATACTGGCCCAAAAAACAGTTATTGGGACTTTGGTTCATGTATTTTTCTCCATACCGCAACTAATGTAGGGTTACTCCACTTGTCTACGCTATTGAATACGGTAGGTATATGCCGAGATTTTTATAAGCTCTTTGGTATATGTACCTTGACCTGGTCGGAGGTGGCCTGGAAGGTGTGTACCGCGACAATCTGCTGGAAGCGGTTCAGGCTGACGAGCACGAAGGCTGCATCGAGACGACACGAGTTTCCCTCGGCCACACTCACGTCATGGATGAAGAAACGGTCGAGCGAGAGCGGCTGCTTGTACACGATGTAGCGCATGGCTGCCTCTCCGCTGCCTCCGCCTCGACCGCACGAGCTCGGCCAGTTCTCCGTTAGAGACGATTTCTGGACGTTCACAACAAACTATGTACAACATGATCCCTTGTAATAGATATACTCATCACTCCTTGTAATGCATTCTACATACGTTGCAAGAGGTGATTTTCTATACTATATTGTGTTGTTAACAGCTATTTTGTATTGTGCTCCGATAATAATGCTTAGTTGGTTGAAGACTCGGTGATATAAAACGTGCTTCATAGCCATTTTCATTACCAAGTGTTTCCAGTGAAACGTTATACAGTATAAGAAAATAACCTTTACCTGCAATGATTTATAATCTAGTTTAATCGCAGGGCTCTCCATCCAGTAAGTGTATCATATAATGTCAAAAACAATATTGACACTCAACTTTCAAGGCTTCATGTTGCAAAATATTTACATAAATATTAATCAAGGGTGTATTTACACTGTATGTGTACGTGCTTGATATGAGTTGATATGCGACAGGATGTAATTTTATACTTGCTTCTGGCAATTCAATTGATATGCAATTTTTTATGTAACCGATGTGCATGCATTTATATTGATAATAATTCAACTTTCAAACAATTGTGTATATAAAACGATCAGGAAGAACATAGAACTGCATATTTTTTAACTCGATATCAACAGCATCGTGTCAAAGGTAGAATAATTATGTATAATTTATAAAATACAAAAAAAATACAAAAAAAAACATAAAATATTATTGAAATAAGAGTTTCTCTATGATGAACTTAAAACAAGAATTTTCAGCACTCCCTGCGTTCTCACACCGTTCATATTGATAGCGAATAATGCATATTTATTAAGGTATTCATATTTTGAGAATTTCAATTAAAGATTAATTTATACTAATATTAGAATTTCTGCTTTTTTATCTATATAGATATAATAAAAATTATCAATATAAAACAAGCTTTTATTCAATGGATAAACGATATCAAATATAAATTTTAACGTCCAAGATTTATTTAAGATTAAAGAACAATAAATTTTGTGCGATACATTTTGTGAAAGTATTTGACAAAATTATGCAATTATGCAAAATTATGGGTTGTAAGGATTTTTTATTTTAATTTCTGACAATTCATATCAAAATATGAACAAGAACTTTGTAGTTATATGAATACTAGGGAGTTATTTACTATTTTTAATTTACCTAGTAAATATACATAATATTACATATATTTTAAAGCGCACATGCAAGTAATTGCCATGGCAACTGTTTACCGATTGCAGCCTCTTACCTTCTTAGAAAGACCTTTCTTTCTTCGTGAGATAAGTAGCATGTCATCGAACAGGACTACGTACATCTCGTTGGGTTTGCCCGAGTCCCACAAGTTGAGGGCTCCTTCCATGATGATTTGGCGACGGGGACTTACGATGATGCGGTCGCATGGCTGCCGAGCTAACGCAGGCTTCAGAAATTCCGGCACGTACATCTTGGGATCCAGTTCTAATACAGATGGCCATACAATGTTTCGCTGGATCTCTAATAACCTCTCGAAATTCTTCAACCATTTCATTTTATCATCTAACTCACCTAAAAAAAAAAAAAAAGGAGATGAAATATTATTTTATAATATATATCAGCAGTCATCTGTTATTACTACATATAATATATCTTGCTTATATTATTTCAATCACCTGAAGTATTTAGCTTACTATGTTTTTTTTTTTTTTTAAGTTGTTGTGGTAATTAATATTTAGTTTTGCCAGACGACTACTGTTATGTTATATTTGGTATAACAGTAATACAATTTCCATTAAGACAATAAAATATTTTCATTCGTACGTAAAAATTTTTTTTATCCTATTTCAGTTCATATAACAAATATCGATGCTAATATGAACCGAAGACATGTCTACTATATATGGTAATAAAAATATATATATAGTACACTCGTCGCTTTGGAAAATTTTCCATTTGCAGCTTTGCAGCCTTGTTAATTAATTTGCCGTATGTTATTCTCTCGGGGCATGGTGATTTAACAAGGCCGCAAAAAGAAATTTTCCGAGGTAACGACTGTACCACAGAATATATTAGACCCCCCGTACCTTATGGCCAAATTAAAACTGACTAAACTGAGTTTCAGTGGCTCACGTGCACATATCGTGGCGCTACATTCCTGGGACCTCGTGTACGAACCTCTTGAATTTTTATTAAATTTTCGGGCCATAAGACACAGAGATCTCTTGTAATATATCATATTATATGGTCTCGTACATACGAGAGATACGTCATGAGTGCATAACAGCTCTCCACATCTAAATGTTTGAAATAAAAATGCAGATGGTTATATAATAGATCAATTCCACCAATATCTTTACAGCAGTAATATACTCTTCTCTCTTAACAACTGTGACTGACTTAATATGATTGGGGATTTATATTCAAGTTTTATTGCAAAACAAGTGTGGATTAGAAGATAAAAGTGGCTATAATATTAAACGACCATGACTGACATTTATGGACCGTAAATATAGAAAGAGAAGCTTGCAGTAAGACAATTTATATTGCAAGGGACATAAAACCAGAAAAAGTTAATACTCTAGAACTCGATCATAGATTTTTTAAACTACATGAGATTCTCCATGACATTTTTCACTGCAGTCTTATTAAAACATATAATTGTGTTGGTTAGTTTATGTCACATCATTAAAGTTATCCAACAATTAGCATGGTTAGCATGCAATTAAAAATTATTTGAAACTATTTCAGACTGAATTCATGTCAATGTCTATACTCTGTAATAAAACATTTTTAGAAGGTTTCCAGAGTTCCCGAAGTTTTATAATATAGTTATTGGACTCGTCTATAAAATTTGGCCATATTTTTATTCTTTTTTAGCCTTAAAACTTTATCCATATAATACACGTTGGGTTACAATCTTTTCTTTCCAAAAGAAAGTAAAAAAAAAGAAGTGTAAAACATACTTAATATTTTATAATATTAAAACTTGAACATACATATCTGTTTAAAAAAAAGTAAACAAATTGTTTGTGTAAACTTTCTTTACGTATACGTTATATAACATTTCTATAAATATTTGATAACATCATGTCGTAAGTTGTACGTCATGATGAATATTTGATGAGGATTGAGGACATAAATATAGGACCAAAAGATGGCTATGTGCGCAGACTTGTTGGCCGTTTTATATAAGAATATGGCAATGGGAGAATCACAAAAACAACAAAATTTATATAACATGCACAAGGATTGTGTATAAAAACTGAGTTTATATACACAATCCTTGAACTTGCATAATTTATGAAGTTGATTTATTTTTTTTTTTAATCAGATACAATCCTCGTTTGAGCACATAGAATTATCTTACCACTTGATTATCGACCAAGCTTTATAGTTACTTACGCAGTGAGTTCTCCTCCATCTCGAGGATTCTTGCTATGAGCTCGCGCTCGTCCGCGTCCTCCGTGCGGTTCTCCACTTCCTTCAAGATCAGCGGCACCTTCATGATGTGCTGCACTGGCGCCACCAACAGGTCGGTCAGCTGCAGCTTCTTGCACCGAGGGTCGCGGTTGCACCACTGAACATACGTAATTAATATCTTAATATATTTTCTCAAGTATAATGAGATATTAAGAAACCAGGAAAATTCAAAACGGGGTAAATGATATAAAATGAAATTATAAAAGAAATTTTATTAAGTTTAATTTAATAATTGAAGTAGATTTCACAATAAGTGTATATGTGATTTTTTTGTTATTGTTATACAACCAAACTAAAGTCGTCTTGTTTCAAAGATTGGACGTACATCAAGATTTTTTTTTTTTTTTTTTTTTTTCTGTTCTTTCTTTGCAAAATTTGTGAAATATTTTATCTACTCAAATAGGGCAATCTACATTGTTTTAGAGTCTTAGGGAAAATTGTTTATGATATTGTACTCATAAAATTTTGTTTCCTTTAAATCATTATAATTTAAATATGTTAATAGAAATGATAAAAAATATTTGTTAATTTTTTCCTTGAAAAATATCTTGTCAATAATTTCAACTATATATTTTCTTTTCTCTTTTTTTACCAAACAAGTTTGTTGTAAATTAAGATTAAATTTAAAGATATAATAAGGGTCTTGAATAATTATTATTCTTTATAATAACTTGTATCAACCAATAAGGTTATGTAAAATAACCTTGGTTGATCTATGTAACAAAATGACCAATAAAAAAATATATCTGTGGTCTAATTTATTGTGATAAGAAATACATTTAATAGAATGTTTTGTTTTCAAAATTGGACAATTACAATTTAAGATGTATTGTAAAAATATACATGAACGCAACACTATAAAGATTTATTGTTTTTATTGCAAACGTCAGCTATCCGGTTTTGAAGCCGACGAACTTAAACTGAAGCTTACCTACACCATGAAGTTCAAATATTAAAGATTCTATAATATTATAAATTATTATGTAAAATAATTACTTTGAAGCATTTGATTAATTAATAAAAATTCAATATTTAGCCACGTTTTTCCTTTTTTTTTATCATGACTATCACAATTCATAAAGACATTTTAATTACGTAAATGTTTTGTTCAAATTTAAGTAGACGAAATAATGCAAACAAAATATTTATTTGTCTCTTTAGAGACAGCACTTTAAATATTATTAACACAATAAATTTTAAAGGTTAAAGGACAAGCAGACATTCCAAGAAAAGCTGGAGACAAATTAAATTTAAACAAATAATATTATAATAACTGACATTTTTAAAACGTAAAACAATCATTTTATTTTAACTAACATTGAAAATTTATATTAATGAAATCATGAACTCTTTTAGAAATGTTTGATGAAATATTTTAAATTATATTATTAAACATTAATTAATATGTGATAATCTTAATAAAATTATTTACCTTTTCAAATTCACAGAATTCCATATGCCGTCGCAGCGTTTCCAAATAATTTAAAGCATTGATGTAATTGAGAGCGTAGCAATGGTATGCCTGGGAGACGGAATCAGCTTTGGAACTCTGAAAAATAAATCAGAAAAGAAAGAAGAGAAAAAATATTAAAAGAAGAATATTTATAATTAACTATCACAACTGGTCAGACAGATTTTAAACTGCGTTAATATGTCACTAGAAATAGAATTAACTTATAGTGTCAAAATAAAATTTCTGACTTAAATTAACTATATTTAATTATATTTTAAAGCACATAACAAGTCTTTTCTTTTCTCTGAGACATTGTATTTTTGAGAATCTTAGGGTTGATTGTTATTTATTTATTTATTTATTTATTTATTTATTTATTTATTTATTTATTTATTTATTTATTTATTTATTTATTTATTTATTTATTTATTTATTTATTTATTTATTTATTTATTTATTTATTTATTTATTTATTTATTTATTTATTTATTTTTGTATTATTTGAACTTGTGAACTATCAAGTAAAAATGTCACATTTAATTCAATGAGCTTGCAATATCGTATTATAATGTGTGCATCTTTTGCACCAGCCGGCTTTGGCTGGAAAATAACTTGTATGATTGACTAAAAGAATAAAAAAAAAAGCAATTTATATCTAATTTATTAATAAAAATATGTTAAAGGCTTGAAACAGTCTTCTTTTTTTTTGTAATCCAGCAGGGGACAAAACTAGAGCATGGTAAAATGTTCATATCTTTTTAATGGTAAACATCATGAAAATGATTAGCATGAAAATAAAGATTAAGTAAGCGGTTGATTACAATAGCCGTGACTGGTGATCGAGACTGCATGATTATAATGTCCACATTGTGTGTGTGATTGCACAGTACATGCTAATAATAATATAAATTTTGTACTTCCAATTTCGTTTAACAAAAGTAAGAAACGCGTTTTATGATCGACTATAGTTTGAATTTCATCTCATTAACTATCTTAGTTGGACTTACTTTCTGGAAGAGCTTCACTAGAATTTCTGTTGTGTTCATCTCGCCACCTGCACCCACGTGTAGCAGAATAAGGTTAATGAACTCCTTGCAAAACGCATATGTCACCTGCAACAGAAAATCAATTTGCATGATTAAAATCATAGCTAAATGAACGTAATAAGTTTAACCTACGCGCGAGATGGGTGAAGGAAGTAATTACATTTTCTTTTTATATAAGTAAATAATACTAATAAATTAATGTATTTTATCTTTTTCGAACTATTATTTGATGTTGTACGCATTAAATTTATTCATGTACATATATTATATTATGTATTGTACCAGGCGCGGATCCAGGGGGAGGGGAGGGAAGCTGGGGGCTGCAGCCCCCCCCCCCCGAATTTGTTTTCCAGATCCGTGCCTGTATTGTACTACATATATCAAGAACTGGAGATAATATCAATGCACAATGCATGGAAAATTACATAAAATAGGTAATTTCTTGGCAGTCTTAGTCAAAAAGATAATTGCATGAAAATAACTGAAATCCTAGAAATTGCATTTTTAATTCGTTTCCGTGTACTTTTCACTTCTTCAGTACTGACTTCTTCAGTTCCGTCAAACTTCGTGAATCGTTCTAACTTCTGTATGATACTCCAGAAGATAATTATATACTAAATTTAATGAATTGTGAAAAGCCTATGATACTGATGTAACAATAGATTTAACTGTTGACAATTAAAGTAATTGTTCAACAGTAGACCACAGAGAACTCAATTTAACGATTGAAGGTCAAGTAAAAACAAATCATCCTCCCTCCCCTAATGTGCCCTGATTTGAGCCGAGTCAAAAAAATGAAATAGTAACAAGACTAAAAGCAACATTTTTCTCTAATGTCCTCGATATGATTCTAAAAAAATTGTGAAATTGTGATATTTTACAACACCGTTAATATTTATGAATTTTCAAAACCTGTTCAATGATATATTATATGAATTAAGAATAGCAACGACGCAATTCAGTTATGTAAAATAAATACTTCAAACAAGAGTCACTTTCGTTAACTTGAATGATATTCCTGTGTTAATTTAATTTACTTTGAATCATTTGAATGCAATATTATATTAAGTACAAGCTTTAATTATAAAACAAAAGAACAACTAGGAGTCTATATATTACGTTGATATTATTAAATTTGACAAGAAATGTATTTAATTACAATTTTGGAGTTTTAGTTAATTTAAACTAAATAAATTGTAATTTGCAATTCATTTGTATGATAAAGAAATACAATATATAATATATGTACCACCGTACTATTTATTAAATGGAAATAATATTATATTTCGAAATGTAAAAATAATAATAGGTCAAGCGAGGTCAAGCGTGGCGTAGTGCATTGACCGGTTTTCGTTAGATCACCGAAGTCAAGCAACGTCGAGTGTGGTTAGTACTTGGATGGGTGAACGTTTGAAGTAAAAATAACGTACGTTGCTCCCTCCCTGGGGTAAATTCATCTCGCTTTCCACCCAGTGCAGTGATGCACTTGATGTGTGTGGTCCCCTAGGCTTAGGACATCACTTTAGTCCATTGATAAAAAGTAGAGGTGTCCGTCCTGACTGAGGTTTTCCAAGGTTCCCTCAGTCTCACCTCAGCGAGTGCTGAGAAGTGTAACAGGCCGTGGCCACCATCTTTTCCCTTCCTTATCCCTACTACCCACCCCGCCACGAACTGTAAGCTCTTAGGGGTGTATCCTTTAAAAAAGAAATACATAAATAAAAAATAATAATAAGGGCATCCGGCCATGGCGTGAGCGTAGGCTCTTGTCTTGACTCTCGATTCGTGTACCTCTGTGCCCAGGAAGGACATGCATGCGGGTTATGGTTTGACTTGCGAGTGTACCCTTCGGCCCGTAACTTGTGTTTCTTGAACCACGGGGCGGCCAAGGCATTGGCTTGAGAAGCCCAAGAGCATCCCCACCCCTAAGTGCCCTGGTAAAAGGCATCCAGCACCCCGAGTGCTCGCGGAAATGTGTCCCACCGCGCCTAGGAGAGGGCTTCCCCGAAAGGGTGCGTGATGGGCTATTTGCGGGTGTACTCGGGAAGCCCTCTTTGCCCGCAGCTGAGTAGGAGACGCTGGATCGTAACATCACCAACAGGATCAGCGGGCGCCTTCATCTTGGCCCAATTGGGCCCGGTGCTGGCGCTTAACCACCCCAACTAGGTTGGGAGTTAAATCACCCCAATAATAATAATAATAATAATAATAATGCAGTCATGTGAAGTACTGATATTCATTATTGAATTGACATGTAACACGTATACATTACCACATCAGTAGATATCTAATAGTACAATGCAGCTTACATTCAAGTGCTCTCTCTCTCTTTTTCGTTGTTCACGTCATACAACCATATTAAGCCACCTAACAATTGTTACGATGATGACTCACTGTAGAACTCCACTTATAATATAACATATTATATAATGATGACATATTCTAAGTTTAGCAGCAGAGTTGAAATCAATATAATATTATTAACTGAACTTTAATATAGCAATTGTTTTGTTTGTTTGTTTTTGAATAGCATTTAATATCATTTTTATATTTTTATGAAATTATTAATCACGTGGTTATATACTTCAGTACATACTTTCTAGGCTCGCGACAATATGAACAAAATCAGAGTTGTATAATCATGTAGAAAATGAAGATAAAGTACACTTTCTTAGGAGCATTCACAGAGCATTTTAGCCCCATTTTATCCTGCGTATTATCCCGGGTTAAATCGAGTACTAAACATGCCACTAAACCATGAGACTAAATCAGGGTCTAAACACGTTCTAAAAAATGTGAGCTAAATTGGTACTATAATTAAACAATGTTAAACAGATAGATGGGCACTAATTAAGCCCACCTTTTTTTAATCCATGTTTAGCACCTGGTTTAGTTCCATATTTATTACTTGATTTTACCCGGGATATAAAAATCTAGGATAAAGTGGGACTAAAGTGCTCTGTGGATGCCCCCTGAAAAGCCCTTATATGGTATTTTCTGGTAATATAATTATATAAAATTCCTCTGATTTTGAATACATTCCGCTTTTACGAATATATACTTACCTTATACCGATCTTAATTTTTTTTTTATTTGCAGGAATGACTAGAATTTAAGGTGCAAAATTCTGCCACTCAAATTTTTTTCCAGCTATTTTTGAAGCCTTGAAACTTGAAACTATTTTTAAAAAAAATATTGAAAGTTCAGTTTTAACGACCACGCCCCTTTTTGCGGTGGCAAAGTCTAATCCTTTTATGAAGGAGCCGCCTCATGACGTCATAAAATGAAATTTTAATATAATATTTGTATTTTCTTAAATAGTTCCTGGACTCAAAAATCTGAGAAAAAAAATCAAAATTTGCAATCCCCACTTCTACAATAAACAAAATTGAGGTCGGTACTCCATTCTGCATGATTCATAATTCATTTATAATTTATACATATAATAATGCTATAAAAAATCATGTAAGTTTGTCCATTATACTGTTTTGATTGAAGCCCAAAATTATAAATGAGTTGATGACGATCGAACTGACGATCACTGCCAGCTATAATTAATTTACTTACACAACAAAGCTCGTCCAAGTTGCCAAACAAAAGCTCAGGCTCAGCGAACATTGCAAATCCTTCGACTTGAATATTTTTCAGTGGTTCCATAAACACCTGAAACATAAAATAAAAACAAAAATGATAATCACAATTCATTAACCACTCGATTTCTATTTGCTAAAATTCTTTAACTTCAGAGTAAACAAATATAAAGTTATTTAAAGTATAATTTTTGAAATTGTGCCAAGAAATTTCACTATCAAAAATAATGAAAAGTTAACATATGTTTTTGAAACACAATACAACGCTATTTAATATTGATATCTTGAATCTTTGGGGAATTGATTTGGGCTAACTAATGGTACACTTTAAGTTGCTTGAAACTCTAATAATAATTAAGCTTACATAATATGTTAGTGCAACTTTCAAAATAATCAATTAAAAACATTGCTGTTCTTTGCATATAAAATCAAAAATTTTAGGGAAAACTACTCTATTTATCGATTGCCATTAATTTTAATTGGATATTCCAAGATTTTAGAAGAAAATGCTTCATTAACAGAGCATAGTTATATTTAAGAGTCTTTCACACGAAGTTAAGCTTTTTAAAGCTATTTTTACATCTTATGTTGTATTTTAGTTATCTGATGGTTTATGAAGAATTTTAAAGAATTTCTCTTCTAATGAAAAGTAAAAATAATTAATTAATTTAGGAAGAGTAAAAGTATAGGAAGACCCTGAAAGAAAAACGTGAATATGTAAATCCGAGTTATTTTTTTGTGAGCGAATGACGTAAAATTTCTGGTCGATTACATACGTACGACGGATTATTTATGAAAACTTAACTTATATTTTTATATGTAAAATGTTGAAGGTTATATTGTCCATGAAATGCAATATCTTTTTCACTTTTTAATATTAAATGGAGATTGATGTATCAAGCTTTTTTTTTTTTGTCTTTGTTACATCAAGATGCAATATTCAGGATTTCATTTCATATCTCCTTTAAACTTGACTACTTCAGGAAATTGTCCATCGTAAGAGGATAGAGATCGACTATCGAGCTTATTTTTACAAGATAACAAAAAATTTCATTCGTAAGGACACGAAAGTAATGTATATTATGATATACATACTTGTAATGAATTTTATAATGTAATAAATTTACTCAAAAATAATTTTTGGATTATTAACTAATGTGAATTTACGAACCGTATATTAATAAAAGTATTACTCTTCCTTGATTTTTACAAAAAGATAAAACATGAAACGAAAAATTGAGTCTTGAAATATAAAAATGATACTTATATCATGTATGCTTTTTATATTATACGAGGGCTTGCCGATCCAAAACGATTATATTATATATATAAACTTTTATGAAAGGTCAGCTTTTTTTATTATCTACTTTTAAACCTTCTACAACTGGATGACTTAATTGTATAATTTTTTTATTATTTTTCCCAAACTCCTCGTACGTATATTTGTTTCGTCATATTACAAGAGATGACACAAAATGCCAAAAGTCAGTTGATAATGATAAAATTTTTGTAAAATATCGATTTGAAGTTCATACGTTTTTTTTTTTTTTTTTTTGTATTTTTTTTTTTTTTTGGAATTAAAAAAAAATATTTGGTTTTGCTAACATATGGATTGCATCAGAAATCTTGGCATATATTATTTTATTGATAATTTTGATAGTCACATTAATTAGTATGGATTCTAATAATTACTACATTATGAATATATTATTATATAATTTATATTCTACATTTTATGTATTAGTTTCGGCTAGCTGGGCTAGCAGAGGAATATAATTATTTAGAGTGATTCACGAAGAGAGTTATCCAAGTTTCTCACTAACCACGTTTAGTGTCTTTGAATTGAATTGACTGGCGCTAACCGTGATTAGTGAAAAAAAATGGATTACTTACTGGATAATTCTTTCGTGAATCACCCCAATTTTCTATTTCCTGAAAAAGCAGTAGTGTGTTTAAGTACTATATTAATACTCAGACTTGATTGGATAATATTATATATTATATTACATTATGTAAAAACTTTATAAATAATTCTTTCTATGAATATATTGTGTAAAAATATTTTATTTTAACTTTGATGAATTAATAGTAAGAACTTTTTAGCTGATTAGCAGATCAATTTTGGAACTTTGTCAAATATAAGGTAAACTTATTAGTCAAAGCACCAATATTTACTCATACTCCAATTACTCCAAGACGACTACACTTGATTTAAAATCCCAGTGTATATCCAGGCATACACTGTGTATTTGCAAATATTATATGTTCGTGCATATAAAAATGTTATATTACAAGCATAATAATATGTAAATTCTCTTGCATTTTTTTATTAAAAAAGTTAAGTTATAAAAATAGCAGTAATTTTAAAGAAAATTATAACACAATCATGTAATAATTAAAAAATAAAAACATAAATAAAGCTATGATATAAAATGCCATTTTGCGGTAAAGAAAGTGGATGACTTTTACTAGTTCTGTAGGATTTACTAGTGGTATTACTTATTAATCTTATTATTACTTATTACCACTATAAACTTGTTAACAATTATTAAGTTTGTAATAATAAATAAAAAATATGTTTATCAAATTTGTAATATAAAAATATTGAGCAGCTAAAAATAGGTGGTAGTTGTACCAAATGGTTGTATTTTCAAGCTGAATTGACAAAGTAAAAAATAAAACAGTTTAATAATTGATGTATTGATAATTATTATGTTGATCAATATGATCAAATAATAAAAAAAAAAAAAACAGGAGACTAACTTCCACTTTGCTGTTCCACTACACAGAGTACACAGTATAGGGATGAAAATCTAGAGAGGTTCAAGAGAGGGGGTGCTATCGCTCCATGTTATTTAGGGGTACTTGAGGAAATCGACGACTCTAAGATATTATTATTTTCATAAGTGATGCTCTTCACTATAAAAAAAAAACAAAAAACATAATTTAATTTTCAAATGAAATTGATAAATGATTAAGTTGTTTTTCAAAGATAAAATAGATTGTAGTACTTACGTTTTTTAGCACCATTAAGTGATCGTATAAGAATGCACATTCGCTCTGGAAGAGATCCCACAGTGCCTCACGACGTTTCCCCTCGTTACGGCTCACGGTTGATACGGGTGATGCGAGGGCTTCCTTCGAGCCAAGCAGATCTTTCTCGCTGAGGGTGGAGATGAGTGGGCTGGGACGTAACGGCAACACCCGCTCAGGCAGCGCCTTGTCCAGACCGCGCCACATGGCACCAGTGAGGCGTCGCTCGAATGACTTCTCGCTCTGGGTGCGCATCAAGCCGATACGTAACCTGGTCATGCAAGAAATTCAAGTCATACCTTTACCAGTATAAGCTTTATATCAAGCTTTAGAAATATATAGAGAGAGAATCTTGCTTGTTTGAACGTCGTATCAAACAACCTACTGTATCGATTTATTACATCATATACATTGCAGTAAAATTGAATGGATTGTTCGAAGGGGCTAACGTCTTCCGGTTATCAGCTCGAGGCGGTCAGAACCTGATTTCTGATTTGCTACCGTAATAGCTACTACACTACTACACCCACGCCCCCAAACGAGGGAAAAACTGATATTTTTGTTTGAGGAAATTAAGGTAGGAGAAGAGGGGTTAACATATATATATCCATGATGTAAAATTTGCAATAAGAAGAGGGGGATAAAAATATTTGCTATTTTAAAGTTACTTTTGCTGCAGTTACTTAATTTGTTTTAATTTTTATATTAAATTCTGCATGCATGGTTGTCATGATCGTCGCAAAACAAGAGGTGTACGTATATTTATCTTCGCGCATATACAGCTTGAAGTGCTTGAACCAACAGCGAATAGAATCTTCAATATTGGGGAAGGTAAAAAGAGCACCTAATCTAGTCATCATATAATTCATCATGCATTTATATAAACTGAGGATAACGCCCACAAACTGAAAAGAGCTGTTCGGAAGTGTACTATGTTCGTCTCCAATTATCTTTGTTTTGACATCACGAACCTTTTCCTTTGTCCTCCAATACAATTCTAATGGAAGGGTCACGTAATGTTAAACCAAAGATAAGTGGAGACGTGTATAATATGTCTAGAGTTAATAGAAACGTTACCCTAACGGATTTGTTCCTTAAACAATAAAGGCATTGAATAATGTAAATATTTTGGGAATAGAGAATATAATTTAATTTTCATCTGGAATTGAAAAAAAAAATTATTTAGTTGGAGTTAAAATATATTGTAATCACTCTATTAAGTGCCGTTTTTTAGTCATAAATTAAAATATGTTCTCATTATAGGTGGCACACAATTCTTCCAGTCTTAAAATATCCTGTCCTAAATCCAGTCATATTAATTTATCACCTTATGACTACCCCTTTAATTAATTATGACTCCATATTATTTCATCATAGCAAAGCCACCAAAAAGAGCGAAACTATTATAGGCAGTTCCAGTTGTCTTAAAAAGTAAATTTTGCATGCATGCACTCAAAACAACGATATACAGTATATACTGATATGTGATTTGAAAAATATATACAATAATATTAATAACAATAAAAAGTTTTGAAATTATACATGAATAAGATCTGTTCTATCAAAATTTGTATATATAAACCCTGGTGTTCAATATTATTTTAAAATTTTTAATGAAGTCTTTGCATCATACAATATTATGTAATAAATTCATAAAAATATATAAGTACTATCATGAGCTGTTACTTGTTAAGTAATATTAATTAATAATAACAAGTAACAAGTTATAAGTTATAATAATGTACTAACTTATATAAAATATAATATACAGTATACAATGTTCCAATGTTGTGAGTTTTAAAGCAAAGCATTTTGATCACTCACTTTTTAAATAGTAATATTATAGTTGGTATATAAAACTTTATAATTTATATAAATGTATTGTCATAGATAATGCTGTATATTTGTAAAGTTTTAATTAATATTTACTCGTGCAATATTATGTTAACTACCTACAACAACAAAACATGTCATCTCCCCATTGTTTTATTTTGCCAGGAAGGAAGAAAAAGATATACATGCAAATAATTATTTGTTCTATGTTTGTTTTCAAAAAGTTATACTTACTATTGTAAATGCAATAACAAAAGTTTTGTTGTAAAATAAAAAATAAATAAGTACGTATTATGCAAAGAAGATGTGAATGAAAAATAAAGTTTTACATATTTCCACTTAATTGTATTGAAATGTATGTATGTATTTGGGTTAATACCAGTTTAACAATTACACATTGTGCGATACAATATGAGTCACTTCTCTATTTGGGTCAATAAAGTATTGGACCTTACAGTCAAAGTTACTTGGGGTGGGCACTACAATGTAAAATTATAAAACCTACTAGAAAAGGTAAGTGTTTTTGAAGAGCCAACGATTCTATTCAGTTGATGGGAGCATTACTACTAGTAATAACTGAAGACGAAATAAACACGATGAAAAACTGAGACATAGATCTGTTTATAAACCCTGAACAGTGTAGCTGTTTTGTACACTATTTCCTTCTGCACTTGGACATAAGGTCACGAAAGAGTTATAAATCCAGAAAGTTATCCAGCGTTCTCACTAACCACGGTTACATGCAGCCCAATTTAATAACATGGTTAGTGAGAAACCTGGATAACTCGCTTCGTGAATCGAGCCATTTTAAGGTCGATCAAGTGAAGACTTTTAAATGGGGTATAGGGTTTACAAACAAGCCTAATATTGCATTTGAAAATAAAATAAAGCATATTCATATCATCATGCTGTAAGTTTCCAGGAAATTTAAAGTAAGTATATTTAACCACTTATAGTCTTGTTGTAAAAGACTTTTATTAGGGAGTTCATTAAAGTAGAGTGAGCGATTGCATTTTTTTTTAATATTTTATTTTTTAAAAATAGTTTAAGCTGCCCTCTATTGATAAATGAAAGCCAAAAAATTCCCAAAGTTGGTGTTTCGGAGGCCTTTGACGTGCAGCCTTATGGAACATAAAACCGCGTTTTACTCCAACATTTTCTGAACTATGCTACCATTTAAAAATACCTACGTAATCTATGATGAATTCTTTAATGGATTTTTAAATAAAAAAAAAAATTACGGAGCCGTTTTTTTGGAAAAAAATCTTTAAGTTTTTGCGGGTTAATTCCCATAAGGATTTTCATGATTTTTTTCCAAGAAAACGACCCCGTAAAAAAAAATTGTTATTTGAAAATTCATTAAAGAATTTATCATAGATTACGTAAATATTTTTTAAATGGTACCATAGTTCAGAAAAAGTTGGAGTAAAACGCGGTTTTATGTTCCATAAGGCTGCACGTTAAAGGCCTCCGAAACACCAACTTTGGGAATTTTTTGTGGTGAAAATATTTGAGATGGAATTTTTTGGTTTTTATTTCTCAATAGAAGGCAGCTTAAACTATTTAAAAAAATATACATATTAAAAATAATGAACTCGCTCACTCTACTCAATTTATTCAATTTGAATGCTATCTGAACAATAAATAAGCTATGTAGCTGTGTTGTTAATAAACAACTATTTTACACGAATTAAGCTTAATGTCATACTTTATCTCTCCGTTCAAATTACTTGGTATTGATAGCTATTTAAAAAAACATGATTTTTAACTTCCTACTGACGATTAAGTAACGAAAGATGTTTCAAAATTGTAAAGTAACTGTCGCTTGAATTGAAAACAAATTTATACAAAACTAGGATAAAAGAAGTATAAAGAACCTCTGTGATTTATTATGATAAGTGAGATTATTTTCCAATTTTAATATCTTACATATACAATAAAACCGGTAGAGATTTTCCCAATAGGTGGGGGGAGGGGGAAACGATAAGGCTGGTGGGTGTAGGAGAGTCAAGCCACCCACTCCTCTAAATATCTTTGATTTTACCCAATTTGCTTAATTCAATTTAAAAACAAATAAAAACACGTCCCTAAAAAAAAAATCATGACACAACCATAATGTTAAATTATTTCTTTAACTTACCGCCTCTCAATTCCTGTTGGCTTCTCAGGTGGTGGTTTGACGATCGACTTTGTTGGTGCAGCAGCAACTTGTGGTGCCGGCGGTTCCGGCTGTGGTGGCGGGGGTGCATGGTGCACCACTGGAACCACTGTGATGGGACTGCTAGGGCGATCGGGACTAGATGAAGAAGAGCTGTCACTGCTGCTTGATGAACTGTCATTGCGTTTTCGACCATTGCCACATTTACCATCCCTCTCCGTGTCAATATACACTACAAAATCACTCCAACACATACCACGGTATTTCGTAAGTTGATCATCATTAAACTCAGAACGTTGTAGACAACTTAGAACTTCTTCCAAACCACACATACTTTCTGATTTACCGCGACTTGATCTGTCAAACTGTTTAAACAAATCAGAAAAAGAAAAAATACAATAAATTATCCTAAAAACTCTGTATTATATTAATTTTTAAACAAAATTAATTAATATAATATTGTTTTACATTAATGTAAAAAAATGCAAACTAATGTTATTCATTTATTTAAGAAATAACTTGGTTATAAATAATTTGGTAGGTGAACCCACCAGCTGAAAGTGGGTGATTTACCTCTCTCCTCCCAATTTTACCAACCAATACATTTTATAATTATTATTATGTTTTATTCAGTTCATTCAAATTAAAATATTTTTTACATAAAATTTATCAGCTCCATTCTCCCTCTTATTTCCTCACCCATGAAATATTAAAAGAAAAAAAATATATTGAGAAATTTATTCATGTGAATATCTTACTTATAACAATAATGAATTAACATTATTTTGTATTCTTACAGTTATTACATTACATTTAGTTTACATTACACATAATATTGTTTGGTTTTCAGAAATCGACTTTGTTTCCACGAGATGTGCTGATGTTTACTAACACTGCACAGATAGTCCCCCTCAACTACCTGTTGCATGGCACCTACTGCTTCTATTACTAACGTAGGTAATAACAACTGCACACTTCTTGTCCTAACCTACTGTAAATACTAACTTTGGTCCATATACTGAATATTAAGCAATCATATCCCTCTCATTTACCATAGTATTTAAATACTCTAGCCTTGTATATTCACGTAGAATGAGATTTAATTTTTGTAACTTACTTTTATTAAATAATGCGTATTTTAGCAAAATATATACGTAATTATAAGAAAGAACTTGAAATTAAATTCTCTAGCAACTCAAAGTAAATAATTATTGTAACTTCTTCTGAAGAATATTTAAAAATAATTAATGGTCATAGTATTAATAGGACATTCAAATGGACAACATAAATGAAAAATTTTTATTGCATAAATGAATAGATGGTACCAAATTATGCTACTCTGAATTTTTTCAGATTTTTTTGAGACCCGGAACTATTTTTAAATAATTATTGAAAGTCCTGTTATTTCAGTTGGCACCCCTGCAGCCTTAATAAAAAGGATAGAGACTGGACGCCTATTGACGCCTCCAGGGGGCGTGGCCGCACTTTCAATAATTATTTAAAAATAGTTCTGGGTCTCAAAAAAATCTGAAAGAATTCAGAGAAGCATAGTTTGGTAGCCTCTATTCATTTCTGCAATAAAAAATTTTCATGTATGTTGTCCATTGTTATATTTTTTCGGTAAAAACTTGCCATGAAGCAAGAAGAGAATTGAAAGTTGAATATTTATGTTCGGTAGTACTGCAAAGAACAGTACGCAGTAGTAGGGCTATATACGTCTTGTACATGAATACACAGGGCTTTTAAAAGCATTCCATGCTAGCGCTTGAAGTTTCTACTACATTGCAATATTCCATAACTAACTGATTTAAAATATTATTAGGATCGAAGAAAGCTATTGGGTAGTCTGCATAGTATACACTTTTTGAGAGTTGCTAATGTAGTCCTATATTCTCGCTCAGCCACAAATTAAAATAGCACTAAAGTTTAACTACATCAATATTCAATGTTGCTATTAATGCCTATCAAATTCTGAATAAATTATTTTGAATTTTTTAATGGGCTATCGATATTATAATCGATATAAAAGAGCTTGTAGGTTGTAGTTACTCTGATTTTTTTCTGACGTCAGGAACAATTTAAAAAATATTTATTGAAATGCATTTTAACACATGTCTCCAGGTGTTGCTTGTTAAATTGTTAGCAAATAATAAAATATAATAAATAAGGTTTGACGTAACGAACTGTACTGAATTCTACAAAATCTGGAGTAAAAAACAGTGTTTCATAATTTTTCTCTTTTTTTTTGTATCGATTATTCATAATAATATAATTTAAATTGCGATCAATATTATTTTACTACAACCTATTTTCCCGACGATTTAAAGTGGTTAGTTATTTATCATATATAATATGGGGTGAAAGCAATAATGTTAAATGTATATACGGTGTGAATAAGACTTAGAAATGTCAATTTCATTTTACAATTCAACAGTGTAAGTATAAAAGTAAGGACATCGAAAAATATTAAAATTGTATCGCGAGATGGAAATGACAAAAATAATTTTAACTTCAAAATTTGATAGACAATGTGCATAATAAATCTAATTGAATTTTTATTATTCAATTTAGTCTGCAGATTATGGTTTTAAATATATTTCTAACTAATTCTAATTAACTATTCTAAATAATTAGCTACTATTGGTAGAAGTAGTACTGAGTAGTAGGCAATTTGGGCAGAGAATCGTAAAAAAAAAAGAGTGGGAAAAATCATCATTGTATTAAGAAGTAAAAAACTAAAAAATTAGATTTCATTAAAAAAATTAAATGAAAGAAAGAAAGAAAAAAACTCGGAAAACGTGCAAAAATTGTAAATAATTGATATGCAGGATTAACATCATTCGACCAAAGCTATAATTGCATGTTTGCTAGTACTACCTCCTACTTGATTAATTCCTGTTTCGGCTGTTTCTTCTTTGTCGACTACCGTTTTGTACGGGACGAGCGATAACGAAAAAAAGCATTATAATTTATAATTTTAGTGAAAGTAATAGCAGAAATAAAATACAATTTTGATTATTATGATTACAGGCACATCATTCATCAAAATTAAAATGTAAATTCTGTTACTCGTTATAGTCAATCAATCAAAGAATTAATAAAGACTTTCTTTCAAACAACTTTTCCATGGCTAATTAAAACTGGTTTTATATGCTCCGATGTCACCCACCAATTCGAGTCTTTACTTTTCTTCAAATAAACAGATCACGTTCCAAGAGAATCGGAAACTTTTTTTCGTAGAGAAAAATTACTAAGTGAATTTTTGAGAGAATTAATTCACCGGTTGTAGACGCTCTCTGTTGCCAGTGAAATATATAATAATGACTTGGAAAAAGAGGAATGTTTGCTGAATGTTAAATAAACTGTGTTGCAAGAATTGATAGCTTTTATTCTTTATAGTCACTCGGAACACAGAAATAGCACAGGAAAGATCATTAGATGTTGTACCTGCAATCACTTTAAAATTCAAAATTTTCTTTCTAATTAAGTATTCAGTGTTAAAAAAGGTGCAATTTTTCCAATAGTTTCCTCAAGGGCTAATTTGGCTGTCTTGTGGGGGGGGGGGGATTGAACGTTAATTATATTAGTAAATAGTGATGTAAAGTATGTTTTCATGTTGAGTCACGGAAAATTTACATTTTTATAGACTTAGCTATACAAGTTCTATTCTTAATTAAAATAATAAAAGAGGTAATATGTTAGGGGTTGGCTATTCAAAACCATGCATGTGAATATCATTTTAAGCGCCTCGATGCGCCATAAACACATGCTGTGATTTAGACTGTGCTTAACTAGTTTGTCAGTATTCCCACTCGGGTAAAATTCACATTTTTTTGTTATTGTTTTCAGATTGTATACAAGTAGGTCAAAGATAACCTGATGGCGTCCGCCTTAGTAATGATTACGCATGGTTTTAATAAAGGTAACAATTGAAAATTTAAGATACGTTTTATGGGAAATCATTAAGTATTGATCATTAACATTAAGTTTAGAAAAAGATGAATTTATGACGACAATTTAAAATTATTTTGATACAAATGTAGAGTATAAAACATTAATGCAATTTGGTCGAGATGTTAGCCCTGAATTTTAGGAACGTTCTTTGTACGATCATATTGAAATGAAAGCGCATTTAATGAAAAACACTCAAGGAGTCATCAAGCGAGAGTTTGATCATCGATATTGCCGGAAATGACTTATGTGCACTTTCGATTGCGGGCTATGCCATGACAACCGGAAGCGAAAAATGTTAAAAATCGACAATATCGATAGTCAAACTCTCGCTTTAAGGACTATAACTCCTTGAAAAAGACTTATAAAGGAACATTTCCTGTTTTCGTAACTATAATGGACATATATGTTAAAGAAAGAAATAAAGAAAGAGAGAAAACTTGATTTTCAGTGTTTAGTTTACCCTGAAAATCAATTAAGTTGTCTTAATAAGTTTTCTCAAATGTTACAACTTTTTGGAGTATTTAATAAAATTAGAAATTTGGTAAAGTTATACGTAATATTGATACATATATAATCTTGATAATAATTATAATTAATATATACATAAATGAATGTGTGTTATAATGTAAAGCAACGGAAATTCTAAAAGGTGTAACAGTGCGGATAAAAATTATGAAAACAACAAATCTCATTAACAATAATTAACGTAAAAATTTATTAAATTCAAACAAATATTGCAATAAGAATCAATTTCTTACTACTGTAAGTACAAAATTGATCTTAATAGCAAATGTAATTTGATTGATAAATGATAAGTTACTATTACTTCTACGACAAGCGTTTTGCTAAAATATTAGTTCTATAATTAAAAGGCTACACTACTTTTAATAAGTCTATTCTATAGGTAGGTAGGGATAATAATTATACGCTAAGATATCTACGTGGCACCTACCAGTTTGAGGAGTGACCACGTGTTCTTGCCCTTCCTTGAGCTGACCCCATCTGTATTCAGACAGAAACACACTTCAAAGGAATCTCAGAGGCCCAATCAAAATTAATACGTGATACAAATAACATGGTTAGAAAGTGTAATACAAAAACAATTATATCACAAATATAATGGAAAAATGTACAAATTTTATATATAAGTATGTTATTTTTTTTTTTAAACAAACACACATTTTAAAATAAAATATACAAATCATAAATATGAAACCAATTGTGTGTAATTATTTTTTTGAAGCAAATATTTTCCATATTTTACTGAAAGTCATCAAATATCATTGCTAGGTATTTAAAAAAAAATAACTCATTGATATTTATATAAGCATTCAATTAATATGTTTAATACAAATATTAATTATTATTTTTTGTACACTTCCCCATTGTTAGTTCAAACCAACAGGCACAAGTTTAACATCGTTCATCATCATGCCGTACAGTGCAGGATATAATAATAATAATAATAATATTTACATATAATTTTAAAATATAATTGTATGCTAGTTCGGGTGAAGAACTAGACAAATAATCCATGTCCTAAAACTTAAATTATATCGTGCTATTATCAATTATTATTTATGTTATAATGAAGCCTCAATAAAAACAATAATTTAAACAATGGACAAAGAACGTGATATTTAATGTTATTTCATTAATTAATATTTTTACCAAAAAATTATACAGGCATTTTTTTAGAAATTTTAAGCATATTGGCACTATTGATTCTTAATTCAGTTATGACATTGTCAAGTACCAATTGTCAATATGATTGATTGTTAATGACAAGCTTAAAACAAATGGAGCAATTTCTGTTCTATATAGCACCCAATATTTGTTTAAATCTAGTATCAAAGAATGAAAAATATAGTTATGAAAAGAAAGGTCAGGTTGCTTGTCCATTTTATATTCTTTACCAAAACACACGGGCAGCTAAAAAATACTATTGTGTCGCAGTTGATGCATGCAATGATGTGCAATTATATAATTATGTTGGCTGTAATTGCAAAATTAAATTTTAGTATTTCAGCCCTTTAAACAAAAATCCTTCAATGAGGTTAATGGTCGTAGTTTTGCCTCGACTGAAGAAACAACAAAATTTTAATCGAATTTTTGTTGAAATATATAACAAGTAAACAATCGTGTAAGATTCTGTTTATTTTAGTTTGCAAACGTAAGTCAACATTTGATCACAAACAACCCACAACTTGATATGTTATTTCACGAAAATACGTGACATTTATTTGAATTAATTCACTGATAAATAGATAAATACTACATACTACACTGAAAAAAAAAGAAGGAAAGACAAAAAGGTCTGTTCGTAAATACACAATCATGTACGTAAGGTTCATCACAACACAAATAATCGATTCTTTCTGATTGTGTATTTACGAACAGACCTAATGCTACATATATATATATATATATATATATATATATATATATATATATATATATATATATATATATAAACGATACTGATCAAAGGTCTATATATTATAAATTTATTATTTTCTTAAATTATTTAGTATGTAAATTTTATCTTTGTCTTATTATTACCCGTGTATGTGTGTAATTTGTACTACTTTCTGTGTTGTCTTTTTGCGTATATTATTATAGTCATATTATTATGTTAACCCTTTTTAAGAACTGGAAATTTTGACACTTCTTCCATGTGTTTTTATCTAGCGAGTATATGCTAAATTCGCTTAAAAGAATCCAGAGTTATTTAATTTTAATGTCAATATAAACAATTATGGGATACGTGGCAACGTAAAAAATTCCAATATGTTGTCTGTGTAATCATAACCTTACATTGTTAAATTGATATCATTGGTTTACCTCATAACGTATAATTTATTGGATCATTTGTATCTTTAAAAAAATAATAATACTTGGACAATGTGTTTTATATAATGTCAAAGAATTTAATAAAAAAAAATACGTGACTATATTTATATATATAATGTATTATAATTTTATGTATAATATATATATATAATTATACATGTAATATTTTGGTGTAATTTCTTGTTATGATATGCATGAATTATATTTGTTTTATACTGACTAAAAGAACTGAATAACTTTATTTAAAATATAATGATTTTAGAAATTTTGATTTTTTTTTTAAATAATGGCGGGTTGATAAAATTATTTTAACTACTTGTCTGTAAATGTTTGCCGTGAAAATGTACGATAGCAATTACGAAAAACAGTTTTCCAAGTGTCTCACTACAATAATTATGTAATATGTAATCTAGGATAATGCATGAACGTAATTGTAGCGCATGCATGAGATCAATACAAATTTGAATTGCTACGTCAAATATTGTATTTATTTGTCAAATACTTCCCTTTATCAACTGTAACATAATTTCTGTAGTTAATAAGTCATTCTATTTACGTAAATATTCATAATGTATGAAGTAAATATTGATGACGTTGGTTTTGTGCCAAATATTTGTAATTTTTTTTAGTACGGTTTGAAATAATTATAGTCTAATTGATAGCTTTTATGTTGTCCCCACCCTACATAGTGCTTTCTTATAAATATTTTATGTTAATGTATATTTGGTCATTTGGTGGAATAATAAAATAAAGAAAAATTTCTTCTGAACATTTGGTCTTATTATATGTCAATCGGAAAGATATCTCAACATTTAAAAGAAATATAAATATCAATCTTCAATACATAACACTTACTATACAATATCTTATTGAGACTTCATTATTAATTAAAGCGTTTAATTGCGATTTAAACATAAATATATACACAATGATAATAAACCCCTGCGCCCTTATTAGCTCTATACATAACATGGTACTAATGCGCGCGCATGCTATTAACATCATAATTGCATCTTCATACATTAAATAATTATTAGTTAGCCGTATAAACAACATTAAATAAAAGGTATAACAAACTTAATAGCTATAAATAATAGTTTGAATCAACATATAATATATATATGACAAAATACATTGATCCATCACATAAATAATTATGATGTAGGGTTGATTTAATGTTGATGGTATATAAACAGAGATTGATTGATTGATGATTGACAGATGTAATTAATGTTCAATAGATGAAACGACATGTTGATGCTATGCATTTTTTTTTGTCAATGAAATGTAAACCTGACTAGCAATTTGCATTTTTTTTTTAAATTAGTTTTTAGTATATTGTATTATTATTTATAGACCATTAAACTCAAGCTAGATATAATTATGTTCTGCCATTTTGAAAGGGACATTTATTGACATCATAGTGCTATATTTTTATATCAGTCAAATTTTCTAAGAACTTAGGTTTTCCCAATTTTCTTTATTTAAATTATCTTTGCTATACGGTACCAAGTTAAATATTTAATCGTGAATATTTTGTGGATTATAATAAGTGATTTCAATGATTTTTGTTTAAATTAATACTATGCTATGAAAAAATTTGTCATTGAAAATATAAATGAAAGCATGTGTATAATCCGCAATACATCGTTTATAATAAAATGCCTGCTTTTGATATCGTAGGGGAGTTAATATATATATTTTTTTTTAATTATCAGGAGATCTAACAGTGAGAGTGAAAAGAACTTGTCATTTATGATGAGCTTATGCTTGAAAGATTGTCTTACAGTACAATACAATTACAGGATAATTATACTGACAGTACGCAAGAAGTCTCATAAAAGACTGAACTATTCCATTACAACATTGATTGCGATTCACGAAGCAGTTAAGGTGGATTCACATGGCGATTTTTATCATGCGATGCGAATAATGCGCACTTGTTGTAACATCCATTGGCGGCCATATTTTGGCGATTAAAAGAAAAAGAGCATCGTAATTAACGCGATTCCTGGTGAATTCGCCACTGCATAGGATTTCACAGCTTTTGTGTCAAAATCGTGTCGCATCGCCGTTGTCGCCATCTGAATCCTCCTTTAGCCAGGTTTCTAACCACGTTTAGCTTAACCACGTTTAACGAAACCTGTTTTGCGTATATATTAAACCAACAATAGTTAAACGTGGTTGTAGAAACCTAGCTAGCTGCTTCGTGAATCGCGCCCATTATTATGTCATGTTAAGCATTATGTCTGTTCGTAAACCTTGCCTAGAGTACACTTTCTACTTCCAATCGACCCTATGTCCATGGACATAAGTTCATAAGTTCGATTGGGTGCAGAAATTGTACACCGAGCAGGGTTTAAGAACAGACCTTTTCTTGCGTATTGAATCTTACAAAATTGCTAAGCAACTTTTTTCAACTATGATAATAATGAATGAAGGTAAAAAATAAAATTGTTTATTTATTTTTGAAATATTTAGACCTTTGTTAATTAAAAGCCTTGCTGGAATATTAAAGGTAACACTATATAACAGATAATACTTAACATAACAAAGATTTTATATAAAAGTAATTATGTTGATTAAAATACAGTATTTAAAAAATTAAAAAAATATTATATAATAATTCAAGGAAAAAAAACTCGCATTTAATTTTGTATTACATTTAACATATATTTATGAAAATTAAAATATATTATATAATGTTACCTATGTTATTTAATATTATATGTTGAAACAATAAAAATCATCTTAAGTAATTGAAAAAAGTAAGGGAGTGGAAAATAATTTATGAAGAGCACGGTTGCACTTGGTTGAGTTACGAATAAGAATTTTATGGTGCGTTAAAGTGATGGGTGGCAAGTGGGAGAGTAATAAATAAGCTCTTCCTTCTATAGCAAAGTAATTTAAAAGCTGATGCAAATGCCCTATTGTCTGTTTTGCATACTATTTTTATCAGTGTGTATCTCAGCATGGTGTATATGAATCTTTTGTTACTTTTTCAATTCATAGAATTTATATTATATAAATTTCTTACGAACATATACGCGTAGAATTGTAATTTATACTATGTTATTAGAAATAAAATAAAAATTTATGAAACTTTTACGAGTTGCTGTTAAAAAAATAGTAAATTTAAAATTAATTGTATGACATTAAAAAAAACTCTGTTTATAACGTTGTGTAGGAGCTAGTGTATCGTAAGTGGATGTTTAATGATATATAATGTATCGTTCGTCATGGAGCTGTAACTGGATAAAAGTTCGCCCAGTTAACAGTATTCCATAAGGACACAATACAACAAAACTGTTTATGGACTTATGTCCTTGAAACTCGCTGCAAAAATATTCACAAAGTTCCAACTTTGAGCAAGGCTCGTAAAGAAGAAAATTTTTACACTTGGTTGGTTAGCAGTACAAATAAGAATATTATAGAATAATTTGGTGCAATTTAAATGAAATTTTTGAATATTTTGTAGCTTTTACGATCGAACTTGTGACCAATTTTCAGCAACCATGATGGAAAAAACTTCCATCAAAACTTCTTTATGTAAGAAATATAAAACCCATCCAAATGCAAAATAAAAATCAAAGAATACTTAATACTAACAGAGAAAAGACAGAAATGGTTTTCTCTGATACTAATTTATACTATATGTATGTTATGTTGTGTTCATATACTTATATATATTAAAACAAATATTCCAAATAAAATTTTAATTTACGTCCTGTTTTTTTTTTAATAATTATAACATTTCTTTGGTTAAAAAATATGAAAGTTTAAATTATGCAAATTTGCTGTGTAAGTCTAATTCATCTAATATAATAATAATATAATAAATAATAATTTGAATTTGAAGTCAGAATTTTAATAATATTTTAAAAGTTATGATGATGTTCATAGACTATCGTTATAATACATTATCTTCATTTTTTTTATTCCATGAAATTTTAGCTGTACTCGAATTAAAATTGTTATCTTGTATCTATAACACGCATTTAATACACTTTTTTACCGTAGAATTTTGGTGGGTTTTATTTCAGTTTCTCTAAAATTTAAGTGTTATAAAAAATAAATAATAATTTAGTAATAATCTATATAGTAATTAATATAAAAGAAAAAAAAAGTACTTTTTGTTTTATTATTATATTAAATAAATAAATTAAGGGCTGTAATGAAGCAAAATTGATGTAATAGATAAGCCTACAATAAGCATTGGTGCAAGGGTCCGTTTACTACTACTAAGTGCAAATTAGTAATTAATTAGTTTATTAATAAGTAATATAATAATAGTGGCATACTAAATTGCAAAGCAAAAAATCCTTAAATAAATTGTTATAATATATAAAAATAAAATAAAAATATTACTATATATTTAAAAAAAAATCAAGCATGTAAATATTTTTCATATAATATTAAATCTAATTTTGTTAATGTGAAAGTAGGAAAAATAAATTGAGGATAGCAAGCATTCCTGAGATTTACCAGATTCAGATACGGCCAGGCTAGACGTGGAACCATCAAAATCTGGAAGCACGACACATAAATATTTGTTGAACTAATTAACTTTTTCCTTATTCCTTGGAATTAAAATATTTTTGTAATAATAATATACTATTTAACTTTTGACATAATTTTATTACTATCCTTTAACTTTCCTATTAACTTCGTATCTATAATAATTAAATGGCATATATTTTAAATTGACATAAAATAAAGAAATAAAAAATTTCATTATCTCATGACAATATTTTTGTTGCTATAAATGGACTTATAAAGAAGAGATTATACACTTTTTTTTTTTATTAATTTTTAAATGATGAAGTGAAGTGAGGTGAAAACGAAGTGAGACGAAGAAGGCGAGCAGAGGTTTGGTATAGGCGGGCTTTTTATAGTACAGCCTTTTGGAAGGTTTAAATAGCCACATTACATTGCAAGTTACAGAAGGGTACTCACCTAGAAGATTGTTGCGCTGTGTAAGAACCTTGCTGTACACCAAGAGATCGCCAGGACAGATCTGCATGGGGGGAATCACCACGATGGAGCTGCGACGAGCGCGAGGTGTCATTCCGTCCGAGCTCCTGATGGGCCAAACCACAAAACATTGCAGAGTGCGGATTGAGCCCTCAAGAATTGTTGTTTCCTTGAGTAGCCCTTCCGCTGAGATATCGTATTGTACTGTACTGAAAGGGGTTTGAAAAGTGTCTATACATAAGCCTTATAGGTGACGTCATTAACGACGTTTGACATCAAGGTATTAGTGATAATGGAAGTAGCATTGACTGAACTTCCCTTCACAAGTACAACACACATCGTTGCCGATGTGTTGTAAACAACATGACAATTTTTAAACCTCTTTCGGTACCGAAGGAAACGTATTAAGTGTCACAGACCTTATGCGTGACGTCATGAAAGACGTTTGGCATCAAGGTATGGGTGGGGACTTACCTTCACTCCAAAAATTCAATACACATCGTTGCCGATACGATTTAAACATGGCAACAAGACACTTCGGGACACTCTAATTATAAAAAATAGTGACTAGTCTCTCTTTTTCCACCGTGCAACACCATCAATCAACTATTATGGTATAGTTATGATACAGTTAGGTAAATAATTAAAAGACACCTGTACAAGAATTTAAAAAATTGACAGGTATAATAATATATAAAAAAAAAATTTAATGTTTTTCTTAAATAATAATCTTCATTTAGCCACGTATGATCTGACCCGTCACAAACTGAATGAGTGCGTCAAAGACTTTTTTTTTAAGTACAGATTCACTCGCTCAGGTAATTTAGAAAAAAATTGCAGAACATCATCATAACATAATTAACACAGTAATTCAGTTTTAATAATCATTGAAATGAAGGTGACTTCTCTAAATCCCTATTTAAAAAAAAAAAAAAAAAAAAAAAAAAAAAAAGAGTGTTTATATCTGTTGATTGCTCTAGGGATATGAACCAATGCCAAGAACAGGAATATTAAACCACTATTATGTAACAGTTGTTTAATCGACGGATAGCATTGCATGTTGAAAAACAACAACATTTAATTAGGGTTCTGTCGTGTTTGTATAATGTCCTCGGTGACTGGTTGACAGTTTGCAACGGAGGATCTAACTGGCCCAACACAATACTTCCGAGCATCTTCGACCATAACCTAAATGAATATAACGGCCAATGCAGTCTTATTCGACTCTTACCCTGATAGTTTACGGTCGTTACCATCTGCCTCGTCATCGTCAGTGTGTTCCGTCATAAGCTTGGGTGGCACGAGAGCGCGGCGTCTCACGAGGGCAGAAGCCGGGGGTAGCGAGGCAGCCTCCTCCATTTCGAGCTCGCCTGGACGACGCCGCCTGCCCGGGATCGGAGGCGGAGTGATGCAACTCTCCCGGCGACTCATATCATCGTCATCGTAGGAAGATGAACCAGGTTGGGGCTTGAACACGTCTTCATGGTTACCCTGAAATGTACGTGACCATGCCATCTTAGGTAAGGCCAAGAGATTATGTACTGACATCATAAAGACAGCCATCTGGTGGATGTTACCTTCAAGAGTGAGTATGAAAGTGACACCGTATGATACCGAAGATTTGCTATTGGCTAAAGAAGTTGAGTCAAACGAGGAGGTTTTCAATGCCATGGCATCTTTTGGTACTTTATGAGGTCAGTTTGGCTCAAAGACCACTTTTTAGTTGTTGAAAATGTTGACTGAACTTATTTGTAATATTCTAATAACTTTTGTAATTTTGGAAAAAAGTTTTTGCCATCTTTTCTAAAATTTATTTAAGTGAAACTAATTTGTTCGTTATAAAGAATAACTGTCAGTACAGTTCCTTTAATATATTTGCATGGTTTCTTATAAATAACCAAATTAAATATAATATTGCAATCATATTACAGTATAATTAATTTGACGTTTATTCACTTGGCGATAACAAAGGTAATTGAATTATTATCAGAAAACAATCAAACTAAACTGCAATCATTATGATTATTAGTAACTGTTTTAATTTGTAATAATATTAAGGAAATTAAAGCACCTCTCAATCTCTGTTGCGTATATAGTAAATTTCATATTTCTTAAGCCGCTATTACACGATACAATTTTGCATACAATTTTTCCTTACAAGAAAACGTTAACTCCATTAAATTTGTTTGTATTGAGACGACATTTTCTTGTAAGGAAAAATTGTATGCAAAATTGCATCGTGTAATACATTATTTATCCATTAAATATTTTAAACCTGATGGTATTACAGGATACAATTTTTTTATACTTATATTTTATATAGTATGAAATCAATATACTTTCAATTCAACTTTACATTTTCTAATTTTTTATCACAGTGAATTTCTTACAAGAGGAGATAAATTTTGATTACAAACAAAATTGTATCTCATGTAATAATATCAGTACAGCTCTGATTTATATTTGCGTTTGATGAAGCAAACATACTGCATAATTCACATTCTGTGTCTTTTTTTATTGCAAAGTACTTTTTAAATGAAGAAATATCTCAATAATTATTTAAATTCCTTCTCAAAACTCTAAAATTATCAAAGGGATATATTAATATAAATTCTCGTTTATCATTTTCAATTAACATACAAATTGAGACAAATTTTTGATAAATATAAACAAAAACGTACTTTAATAATAAATATAATTTGATTCACTAATTTGAACACGTAATGCACTAATACGTATATAATTACTATAGTGTATGGTACGCAATACATAATTAATTCATAATTTAGCCTATTTCACTTACCAATATTCATACAGGCTAATTTTAATGAAATGTGTATAATAAGTATATATGATAGCATGTGATCAGTAATTACATAGAGAAATATACAAGAGAAATATATTTGAAATATATTTCTCTGTGGTAATTACCACAAAAATTTCTGAAATGCGAACGGTAACAAGGTGAGTAGTTTTCAATCGATGGAATTTTCTTAAGGTAGAGATAATGCCGAACAGCTATTCAATTTGATTAGCATGTAAACCTTAGCAAATTCACAAAAATTCTGAAATTTGTTTGAAATACAGATATTAGTGCCTAAAAGCCATAGAAAAAATTTCAAAACAATTTAACTTGCCGATTTTTTTATTTAATTTTTTAAATTTTCAGCATAGGGCTTTCCCATGGAGAGACAAACTAAAAACTTAATTTAAAAAAATCAGATCGTTAAATTGTTTTGAAACTTTTTCTATGGCTTTTAGGCACTAATATCTGCCTCTCAATAAAATTTCAGAATTTTTGTGAATTTGCTAAGGCTTACGTGTTAATCAAATGGGAGTACGTCAAACAGCTGTTCGGCGTTATCTATACCTTAATTTCCAAGAATTTTCAATTTGTTCGTATTATAGATTGAAATTGAGAGAAAATAAATATATAAGGTATAAAATATTGCGTAAATATATTTTAATAAAAAATGAATCGTATATTTTAAAATACTAGAATGGTAACCAAGGTTTGAAAGACTTGAATAAAAGGAATTTTGATTTTTAATATCGATGGTAAATTTTATGTAGATTTTTTTTTTCTTACTTTCATTTTTTTTTTTTTTTTTTTTTTTTTTTTCACATTTAAAAAAATATTCATCGTTTTGATTTGAAACCTTTGTTTTCAATAACCGTGGACATCAAAAATACATTAAACAAAATTGAGTATTCAATGCTGCGGTATGTATATATAATACTTATAGGTTTGCTTTGTGGGATTCAGGATTGCAGAAGCGGATTTTTGGATTACAGAAGCGGCTTGCAAATTAACTCACTCCTCTGGAGCGAACAAGGAAAGACAATGTAATTAAATTAAATTCCACGTGATGAAACTTCGAGTGGGGATGACCAATCAGAGGCTGGACCGATGACAATTAATTGTAATCATACTCCAGACTTAAAATAATTTCTTCTTTGTTAATCGGCATATTATTGAAAAGTCCTCATATTTTTTAATATGATTAATCAAATTTAACTTTACGATTTCTTTAGTTTAATTTTTTAATTATATTGTTCTTTTTTTAGTATTATTATAAAAAGAATAATATATTACTATTAAAGAACAGTTTTCTTTTTCATTACTCTGCATCCTAATTATATTTATTTGTAGAAGTCTTTGCAAGGCAATGTTTAGTCTTGTTTTTATTAGTGCAATAATTACAATCGTAATTAAGAAATTGCAGGTAGTATTTTAGCATCGCAGTTATATTATACCAGTTGGACATTTCGAACAAATTATACTTATTTTTTTTATACATTTATGTTAATTTGTATTAGTGATTGTGTATGGTATATTTGACTATTTATTTATGTAGATGGGAAAGTATAAAGAATATATAAAAGCGTCTTATTGTTTACATGAAAAATAAAAAAAAAAATACAATTATAATATAAACAATAATATTTTGGTATCGGTACCTAGCTTTTGTATGAGTCGCGATCGGGAGTTCTAATTTTGATGAAACGTTCTTTCGGCTTGACATAGAACAATTTTTACGACAATATGCACTGTCAATTTTCATAATTGGAACAAGAAATATTTTTCGCACTTAATATTAATGAATGATCATTGTTTAAGCTATTTTTGGCAGTATATAATTAATTACCTGGAATTTGTAATTAATATTTTGTTAATAATTGTGTTGCTGTCTTGTTTGTTTGACTAGTTAATAAATAATTGTTAATATTAATAATATTAATATATATATTATTATTATATTAATAATAATATTAACTATTATTAATAATTACTATTATTAATATTAATACAATTATTTATTAAAGTAAATAAATAATTGTTCTCGTTTGAATTATAGTAATTAAATTTGATAAATATTTGTTTATTTCTTGAAGATAAATATTTATTGTAAAAATTTTCACCGGCAAATGAGATTATTAAGTTAATCTCTGCTGGACAATATTTGTAAATATGCATGTGAATAAAATAAAACAAAAATATCAACACCATGTTATGATGAAAATTATTTGATCTTCTGAAATTGTTCATGTATAAAATCATAGAGAAATAAAGAAATGATGAGTTAACCACAATACAGGTAAATCTTTAGTAGCATGATTGCACTTAATTGGCATTACCTTGATGGATCATGAATAGAACTTTTGTTAAAATGTTTTTATAAAAAAATTATATTCTTGTAGCATATTTTTACTTAACAACAATACTGCTATAGACATTATAAGTTTAATTAATTACATGACATTCACAAGCAAGCAAGGGTATATAATGTTTTTAATCTCCAGTTTGAGTTTCAATAAAAAATACATTATATATCAAGCAAGCCTTTAGACTTAGTATGTTCATGACACTTTCTCGATAATCATAACAATGAAAAAATATTATATTGATGAGATTGAATATTGTTATTGATATTTACATCAAACTAAGGAAAACTGATATCCTTTGTATACAAGAGTATTTTATAAATTTTAGGTATAATAAATATTATACTACATGATTAAACAATGTATGTAATATATATAAAGCTTTTATGTAATAGCAAAAAAACATGAAAAAAAGTATAATATGAAGTAGAGCAACTTTGATATATAAATTGGATATATAATATATATAGTAGGTTAAGTGTTATATAATATCAATCCTTTTTGTAACGCTCCATTATAAAGTTTTTCAATTAATTTTGTAAAAAAAAAAATACGATTGCGTAGTATTAGTTATGAAGGTCAGAAAGTGATTTATAAATATAAAATAACATTCTAGCATTCAGTGTAATTAAAAGTAATTAATAAATTATTATGAATTTGATTGAAGTTATTTCGATCTCATTATAATATTCATGATGTGCCACTGTAAAATATTTTGTTAATGCAACTTTATCATTGATATATTTTATTAAATTGATTCAATTTATATAACGTACAAACACGGGGCTCCCTCCTCTAATAAATTTATCAATATAATATATACAGCTGTGTTTTTTCATTTTCTATCAATACAAATCTTAGTTTTTATTACACTACATAACATTGACAATAACGGACAAGCTGTTTTTTGTTTTCTTTTTTTATTGGAAATATCAATAGAAAATTTCAAGTGATACATTGATTAAAAAAAAAAAAAAAAAAACTTTTAAGTTTTTTAACTTAGTTTTTTTTAACTTTTTTAAGTATTTTAAATACCATGCTTCAAAATTCTTTGACATACTTTATGTAAAATAATATTTAACATGCAAATATATTTTATAGTGTACAATCTACACGAGACTGTGACGTCAAACTTAAATTTGTAGGAAGGGGGGGGGGGACATAAAACTCTGAAATGTTCCTCTATCCATATATAACAGAAAAGAAATTATGCAAGTTGCGCACTAATAAAAAACCAAAAATGAGTAAGTTATGACACTATATATATTTATATATATAGCATAATTGTAAAACTCACATAATAAAAATGTTATTAGAGACATGCCGTCCATTTTTACAAATATAGTGATTGATTTTTCTGATATCAAAGCGGCAAACAGATTTATAAACTTAAATTATAATATTTTCTTTTTCTTCAAGTTTCAAAAGAATAGCCAAATAAAATTAATAACTTAATTGGAAAAGGGGTATAAAAATGTAAAGAGAGGTTGCAGAGAGAAAAAAAGAGAAGAAAGGAGGGATAGAGATAAAAGAGAGGAGAAAAGAGAGCGAAAGATGGGGGCAAGAGCAAGCAAGGTCTTGGCACCAATTCAAAAACGCCTAGCTAGCTAGTGAGCCTTCAAGAACAGTACAACAGTGCTGTATGCTGCAAAACTGTCAAGTGTCCTTCAGTGATAGTTAATAATTAGTGTATCATGTTATTGAAAACATGAAACAAAGTTATAATTATTATATTTGTTGCACGCTTTATGTTTCTGCTAACACTGCATGGCAATGACATTGCATGTAATGCAATTTTACTTTCTGTTGTTTACATTACTACGAAACAGTTTTAAAGGTAAATTTATATTATACTGTACTATAGATTATATAATCTCTGATATGTTACATTGTTGTACACTGTCTTTTTTGACATAAATGTTAAAATCAATGTTTCTGTGTTGTACCTATGATGTTAACATTTTTATGTTAAGGAAAGTTAACAATAAAATAAGTATGGATTCATAATTTAGATAATTAATCTTTTTTAATTGTCAATTTCACTGAAAAATAATTGCTCTGTTAATTTTAAGGCACTAAAGCACATGCTAAACTTTTTTTTTTTAAAGATGGCAAATTTTTTATGTAATCAATTTACTGCATATTATTTATTTTATTTAAGTTAAAAATGTAGAAGATGAATCACAACATTTTTAAATTAACTCTCATATAATTTTTTTATGCTTTTTTTCTGTAACTAAAAGTTTCAGATAAAACAACTTTGCATGTTTGAGCGTGTTTCACTTTGACTTGTCAATATATAATCTTGTCATATCACTCACAATACCCCTCCTCCACCTCCTTAGAAGCAAAGTAAGCAATTACATACATTTGCATGGAAACATGAAACTATTACGTAAAATAATATAATAATATTTAGTAGAAATTAATCTTCGTATATGGGATTATACCTTGTATGTCATTACTAAGATATTATGAAGACAAGATTATATAGTGCATGGATTTAATATAATTTGATGGCTGTGCTATATCATTGACAATATCTCAATAATGATAATTAATATATTAGGCGGCAATCATTTACATAAATACCTAAAGTGATTTAATGAATGTAGTGATACATAGAGCTTATTATTGTAATAAATATACTGTATTCTATTTACAGACGCTATACAGTTCGATTTTAGTTTAAATTATAATATTATGGTGCACGCATGTATAAAAATTAAAAATGTCCTCTTCATCTTATTCTATCTTATATTTATTTACTGATAAGTGATAAAATCAAAGATACGTATATGTTGCAGAAATAAATAAAAAATACCAAAGTTTTTTGTTCTAACAAGAGATGTTCTACGTTGCTTTGTAAATTTTAATTTTATTTTGGGGTTTCTTTAAGCAAATTTTTGAAAAAATTAAAGCTTATTAAATTCAAGAATTTTTATCTATTCAAGTTCTACTTTGTAAAGAAAAAAAATATTATACTTGATTAGGTTTCAATGGACATTTTTTTTTAATTATAAGTTTTATGTTAGCTTTTCATTTGATTTTGTTTTTCTTAACAATTTTTATGATATTTAACTTTGAAGCCATACACAACTTTCAAAACCAATTAATGTAATAATCTCCTCTCCTTTTTTGTGGGTATTTTTCTTAATTATTATTTAACTTGTTTTTAAATGCACCACAAATTGATTAAAGGAAGAGTGTACAAGGATTGCTTTTAATCTTGTACAACTTGCTTCATCAAATGCAATATTAAAAGTTGCAAGTCTTGTGTTCTTGAGCGAACAAGTGCAAACTTGAATGAAATAGTATTCAATCAATTTTTTAATTAATTAATTGATTTTATGATATATAGTTATATTGATTTTGCTCATTAAAGAATAAAAATAAAAAAAATAAAGAATATGTACATTACTTTTATCTATAATGACTAAAATATGTAGACATTAATTGATGACATTATATGTAGAGACATATTTTAGACATTATAAATAACAAAAATGCACGTTTTTTGGCGAATAAAATCAAAATCAGTATAAATACTTGTCGTAAAATAAAAAAATTAATTGCATACTACAACAGTCAAATTTAATTGCACTTGTATAAGATATATTATTAAGAGTATACAGTATAAGGCCAATATTGCACCATTAAATTTTGAATACAACTTTTCCTGGCAAGAATATTTCATCTCAATAAAAAAAATGGAGTTTAAATTTCCCTGGAAGGAAAAAAATTGTATCGTGTACTGTAATACAGGCTTAATGATTAAAATCTGTGTACATTTTAAAACTAGCAAGTAAAGCACAAAGAAAATTAAAATTTTTCTTTACAGTAGTTTCATAAAAAAAATCAAAGGCTCATTCGCGACATTGTTGTTATAGTTCATTAAACAGTGAATCCTGAAATTTTAGTATTTGATTGTCTCTGAATTTCAAAGTTTCAAAAATAATTAGATGCAATGAAATTAATTTATATTTTCCTCTATATATAGTATTAGGTGGAAAGTTATTTTTTTTAAGCTTTTGTTTTCAATCTCACGTACCTTTATAGCATTCTGTAAACGTTTAGAAACGCTGTATTTCCAGTGCAAATTAAATGGAATGTGATATTTTGTGGTTACATTTGGTATTGTTTAGACACTTAAGGTTAATTTGGCAAGGAGGAGGTTGGTTATTTTCTCACCTCGGTCTGTACGTTCGGAGAAGGAAGGTTCATGTAGTGTGTACCACCCCCTTCGCGACTGCCGTCTCTACTCCGCACCAAACCTGAAAGCACCAACACCAAGCAAAGCCTTATACGCTGTCACTTTCACTCCACCAAAACACTTCTTATAAAGTTTAATATAAATTTATAACCTTAATATCCTCTTGCAAGTGTTATGTATAAACTACTTTACTGTCGTATAGAATCAAAATTAAAATTAGATTTATAATCAAAATTCATACAATATAATATGTTAATTATTTTATTTCAAAATTTTATGTTTTTAATTAAAAAAATTTGAAACTTGAAAAAAATTAACAATTTTTTTTTTTTTAATGAGAGATTAAAAAAAGTAAGTAATTTGATATTTTGTGACGATACAGAATGAGTAATTTTGTTGTTTCAACAATGAAAAAGAGCTTATAGTACAGTGATCTCATTTCTCTGAGTGCTTTATTGTTCAAAGTTGTCAATGAAGCCGATTGCATGTCTCTGATGTAATTCAATTTCTGTTTATCAGTTCTTATGACATCAGAGGCGGTTTGAAAAATAGATCATAATTTAGGGGTCACCGACAAAGCGTTAAGAGATCTCGCGATGTTTTAAGTTTTAAGTCTTTGAACTAAAATAAAGGGGGGCATTCACAAAGCACTTAAGCCCCATTTTACCCTCAATTTTTATCTCTGGCTAAATCGAATACTAAACATGGTGCTAAACCAGGGGCTAAACATGGTACTAAAAAATGTGGGCTAAAGCGGTGCTAAGCAATGCTTAACAGATACGTTAGCACCGCTTTAGCCCACATTTTTAATACCATGTTTAGCCCCTGGTTTAGCATCACGTTTAATACTAGATTTAGCCCGGGATAAAAGTCAAGTCTAAAGTGGGGCTAAGGTGCTTTGGGAATGCCCCAATGATTAAAAATCGAGACAAATTAAATGTGATTTTAACGTTTTGTAAATTTTGCCCCGTAAAATGATGAACATGTTTAAAAAATAATAATATTTTTATGCTCTCTTCACAATTGAAAAACAAACACTTAAAATTTATAATGTTAAGTAATTATACATGTATTTGATGAACATGGCTTACAATCCGAAAAAAGGAAATTGCTCAAATTAATTAATGCCTTAAATTTGACAAACACGGTTCTTTATTACCTAAGTGAATTAAGCTACAAATGCTGGAGGCATGTTGTTACTTATTTACGATAATTTATCACGTATGTATGCAGCAAATTTCCTGTTTTCGTTTTCACCACGTTGCTAACAAATCAGTCAAATCACAGCTTGTAATTTATCCATAGCAAGTCAAAATAATAATAAGCACTTCTGTAAAGACTAAATATCAATATACCAAGACGTGCCTCTCATATTGCTATTTTTTATGCATTGAAATTATTCAAAACATACGTTTTAGAAAATTTTACTAAATTTAATTCTAAATTATGAATATGAATCTATAACTATAATGAGCTATTAAAGCAATGAATTATGCATTGTATTTATATTAGCAGTAGTTCTCAAGGACTATATACTGATAGTCATTGAGTAGTTCTGTCTGTGAATGTACTGTAAAATTGATACAGAAAGTAAAAATAATTAGTGGGAATGGCATGACATACTTTTGCTCGTTTTCCAGTGTGACAAACATTTCTTAAAAAATGTTGAAGAAATATTTAATAAAAACTTGTAACTGTGCAAAATACTGAAGCCAGAATTACATGATACAATTTTTCCTTACAAGAAAACTTCAACTCCATTTTTTTATATTATGCTGTCGAAGAAATTTTCTTGAAACGAAAAATTGTATGTATGTAAAATTGAATCGTCATGTAATACATACAGGCTTTAAAGTGCAACGAAAAATTGTACAGTACGCCTTTATTTATAATTTCTTTATACAGCAGACCTCGTAAATTTTACTAGATCAAATTAAATACTGAATTTTTAATGTATCAGCATGGAATTCTCATAGTTCGAGTATATTTATTACAATGAAAATTATCACACTGCAAACAAAATGCGTAAGTATGTTTGAATTTTGTAAAATAATTATGATAAATAACCTGAAATGCATATTTCAATTTAAAAATGTATGTTTTGAATAAAATGTGTCGAAGAATTATACATAAAAAATACATTGGCCATGCAAAAAGCAAACAAGTTAACATGAACGTTAACTAACATCCACAAGTAAGCAACAAATAACTAAACATATACAACTAAAATTAGGTACAGTTAATAACATTTACATGCAGGGTATCTATGTTCAAGCTGTGTTAAAAATATTTTTTTATTTAAATGAAGAAATTAAAAATAATAAAAAAATTTATTTTAAAATAATTAAATAATATTTCTAAAAATAGTTCTTAAAATTTCTGTAAATCCACACATTTTGTAGATTGTTTTTTTTTTGTTTTTTTTTTTTTTTTGTTTAAACCAATATCTAAATTGATAGAAATAAAACTGATGTATTAGATTATCTTTATTAACTAAAATACAATGTCATCATATACATTAACTATATAAATTTATATTGTACTATTTGATTTTATTAAACATCAGAGTATAGTCATGTATATTTATATATATATAATATAGATATATAGGGTTTTCAACAATTATTGAAATACATTGACCACAATATAATTTGTATCTCGTATATAATAATAATATTGGGTATATATACGTTTGGTGGTTGGTTGGTTTTCCTATACGTATACAAATAAACAATCATCCAGCAGAATAGAATAGCAATTATTATAGCATCAACAGCAACGATATATAGAAACGATAGAAACAGTAATGTAACAACAGCAGTAGCAGCAGCAGTAGCACCAACAAAACGGCAAAACGGCAGAGGTTTAAAAGGAGAGACAGATCACCAAGGTGTCGGCAGACGTACATCACTTTACGTATAAAAAATAATAAAATAATAATAATAAAACGCGCCACATAATTCGATTTCAATAAACCACAAATAAATTTTGCATTATATTGTACATTGGATATAGATTATAAATTAAATATTGTAATTATGTTTTATAAAGGTAATTTACTTGTATATTTTGGTCTCAATTTTGTATTTACTAAATTTTTATAATTAAAGTAAAAATATATATTTTTTGTTATTCATTCATACTTGTAATTCAAATTAAAAGGAAGAAAATTGAAACCAATGCACATCTCTTATAATGAAATTACTAAAATGTAATAGTTTCTGAGAAGTCGGAAATTCAATATTTCTATTGTATTTTTACTATTTTTTGTATAAGACTTTGTTTTTATTACTCAATATAATATAGTTAGTATAATTAAAGTCAGGCTCAGATAAAACGATGAAGGGGGGGGGAGGTGGCCATAAGTTCAACATTAAGATAATAATTAAAGTAATTAAAGCACTGAATGGACAACCTAAATGACTTTTTTTATAGCAGAAATGAATAGAGGGCACCAAATTATGCTACTCTGATTTTTTTCAGATGTTTTTGAGACCCGGAACTATTTTTAAAAAATTATTGAAAGTTTTGTAAGTTAAGTTGGCACCCCTGAATCCTTAATAGAAAGGATAGAACCGAGACACCTCTTGACGCCTCCAAAGGGCGTGGCCGCACTTTCAATAATTATTTAAAAATAGTTCCGGGTCTAAAAAAAATCTGAAATAATTCAAAGTAGCATAATTTGGTACCCTCTATTCATTTCTGCAATAAAAAATTTTCATGTAATACAGGTTGTCTATTGTTTAAATCGTGTAAATAATGCTAAATTCAAAATAACTATACCCCCTCTATATCGACGCATGAGATGTGCAGGAAAAAATATTGTTTGTTTTTTATTTGCATAAATGCAATGAATTCTTGGTTCTCTATGTAAGTGGGTAAACACATTATAGTATTCAAAAGAAAATTATTTAAAAAATAAAAAATGGTTTTCATGATGAGCTTCGGATATGGTTCACTGTTTTTTTTTTTTTTGTTTTTTTTTTTTTTTTTTAATTGCAGTGAATTTGAAAACTTATAATTCTAATTTTATAATTTACCTATTCGTAAAGTTTAATATAGTATCATAGAATTAATCCCCCCCCCCCCAAAAAAAAATCCTAATATAAGCTAAAAATTGAAGTATCTATTTTTGTTAACCTATATCAAAATGTACATAAATGCAAAACAAATAAATAAATTAAATAATAGTAATAAAATAAATCATGTATAATTACGAATTTTAATATTAAAACTTGAATTTGTTTATATTTTGTGTTACCTCGACTGACTATTTTTAATCTGTTTTCATCGTGGATCGAAGTACTGCTTTGTTTGCAGCAGAAGTGGCACGGTGGGTCGGCGTCAGGGTAACTCAGGTCGGAGAGATGCTCCACCCCAAGCTCAGGTTCCGAGTTCAGCTTCGACTGTAGCACTGTGGGGACCAGGGCAAACACATGCACAGGTCACCAAAATGGATGATGACACTACCCAAAAAAGTAGCCAGCCGTGGCCACAAACAAAAAGCTCTATATAAATAACTATAATAATATATTCTCGCAACATGCAATGTCTTAAATATTCTAAAACTGATGAGCAACACTCCTTTATTAACTACGTGCTTAATGAATTTACTTGTTTTTAAAGATCTAAATAGAATATATTATCATTATAACTCGATGATGACTTAGCTCATAATTTTTACAATAATTCCAGAAAAAGTTAGGTATGATTTTCCTAAAGTAATTCAATGTTAACTATCATGATTTCACCAATCGATTAATTATGATTATTACACAAGAAAACTTTATCCATGAGCATTTGTCATTCTTATGGGAATTTTATTCATAATTATATAAAGATGTTCCAAACAAGTATAAATATGACAGAATTTTAACTAAATTAATTAATATACGCGATTTTGAGGAAACTAAAGCTGAGCTATTAATGTGGCTGGTATATAAGAACATAAATCGATCGTCAGTAGCTTTCAATGCAGTATGTACTGCATGTTTAAACATATCACACGATCAATTTTATTAGTACATTGTATTTTCATAAAGTTTTCAAACAGCATTGTGGGAGATATATTATAATCAAAATTAAGCATCATGGACTCAATTTATACTAAAATACAAAATGGTTTGTTGTTTTAATTAAAGTTTTCACTCTATATAGACAGCTGTTATAACCTTAATCTGTTTACATAAATTTTTTAACTTTTAGCCTGGAGATCAAACTACATGGTGAACTTTCAACTTTTGTATGAACATGTTCTTCTTATGTACTCCATGCTGTTTTCTTATGAAGCTGCAGTGAAACAGATATAACATTCCGTCCATCTCGAGTTGTAGCATTTTTTTTTATCTCTACAATGAAACTTTAACTTTTATACATAATTGTATTAAATTAGGATAATTTAATCCTATTTATTCTATAATTATAATTAATTTCAAATGATCACAGCATTAATAAGACTAACTAATATTGTACAGTATTTTAGATGAATATGTTGAATATTTAACATAGAATTACATACGTGTAATGTTTCATAATACATTTTAGTTGAGTAATTAAATGATGGATAATTATAATAATATAACTGAAACTATGTATAATATGATGATCGTTTTCATTTGTAATTAATATTAATTTTTTTTTATCTGCGTTTGATCTGTTTCAATGAAATATATTATATATTTCAATTACAGACTTTCAGCAGAACTTTCCAACTATTTTGATTAGGTTGTGTTAATAAAATGAATAAATAAATAAATAATAAATAATAAATTAATAAATTTGATCACCATATAAATTTAGTTTAATTAATTTCAAATATTTAAACTTTACTGCTACATTTTAATGATGCTATATAACATAATCCTACAAACAGTAGATGTTTAAATTATATTGTCATCTGTGTTACTGCTACACTGGTTTATAATCAATTTATTATCTCTAATATACGAACTATATATACAGTATATATATATATAGCAACGTCAGTGAATATTAAAGGGACTATATTAATCAAAGTCAAACTTGAAATTGCCCCTCAATTTATCTGCTGCATGTTGCCTTGTTTACTGTCCATTGTTAATAACTTTGTAGCAAATAAATACATATTATATATATTATATTATAACGTTCATGATTTAATATATGAAAAGCATCGCAAAACTTTAAATTAGTTTCACGTAAAATACAAATATGTAACATGTAAATAATTTACAAATAATAAATCAATTATAACACAATTTAATAAATGTGCATGGGTGGTATTTATGAAGAAATTAATATTAACTCGGAAGCCTGGTCGGACTGGGTTTAATCAAAATTTACTAAAATTGAATAGTAACCCAACCGACATGGCATTAAAAATTTAGTATAGTCTCTACTAAGTGGTCTTACTTGTTACATTTGTTAGTTATTATTAAACCAATTTGATACGCAAGCTAACGCTACTTAACGATTATGTCGCTAAAATTGAATAGGCTTAATAAGTTGCTTTGTGAATGCCCCCCTCCTCCCTAGTATATTTATATCGTTTAGCCAATTTAAGTTATTTATTTAAGAATACCCCCAAAATTTATTTATAACTTATAACCCTATTAACGTGATATACAGGGAAAAGTTTGCTTATAAATTCTTTTGACTCATGAGCTTGTAATATATATTATATATTTATTTATATAATATATATTATACAAATTTAATATTTAAATTATTATGCAATGTTTTAGTGGTAATTCACTCGTCTATATTGATGGCATGAACTTGTGTTATACAGCATGTCGTGACACATGTGCTGGTATGTTCGTGTACTGTATATTATGTGCTTGTGCAGCATATAAATATATACATAAAAGCATCTCATATATAACAGATATAACTTTACTGCGACACAACTTTATTGTTTAAACAGAGATTCTTAATATTACTTGGGAAAAGGTTCAAAGCTTTTAAAAAATATTAACAACTTTTTTTGTTATCGTTATTTTATAGTCTTTTTCTTTTTTCTTCTTAAGTGAGTTTAAAAACGATAATATAATGATTTTCTAATATCACGAAAAGTTAACTTTTAATACAGAGATTGAATAATACAAATTTATGAGTTATAGTGTCAGCATTAATGTGAACTTAAAGAAAGTTGTAATAAAAAATTAATAACAATGAATGAATTTTGGATAAAATATTAATAATATTTTAGTAAAGAATATACTGAGTTTGAAAAGTCCTTCCAAAATTTTGAGTTTATTTTACAAGAATGCCCGGGCTCCTAGTTTCAACCGTCATAACGTGCGCTCTTCAAGCCACGGACGTTGATGCTTCAAAGTTTGTGTTTTGTTCGAGGGTACAAAATTATTATAACAAATTTATTGCCGTGCATCGTAATGTGGACATATTCAACACTACGTTATGTCAGTTCCAAACTTCCTTATTGAATGATTTATTTTAAATTTATGTTATTTGGTGAATACATTTTATATATTTTGATTTATTGGATACTTGTGTTTTTTCATAAATGTTTATTGTTATTGACTTTATTATATTTGGTGCCTTGGTTTTGTAACCAAAACCGAATAAATAATAATTTGAATAAATACTTTATGTAAAATTATTGAATAACTGTTGAAGCACAACCAAAATGCGTAAAATCAATTTGCAGCAACTGGTTTACAAAATCTGGATCGATCAAACTTATGCTTTTTCTTTTGCTCGAAATAACCATTCATATCTCATAATTTTGTAAGTTAGTAGTTTGCAGTACTCTTCATAAATGAACAATCAATTTTCAACGATCAAATTTTCAGAATCAAGAATCAGATGAGCCATACGTTTCTTTTACAGACTTCTAGTTACTGATTCGTGAATTAACTTACGAACAAACAATTCATATAATATCATTTTACCTTAAAAAATAAATAAATAAACATGACAGACGTCAATCGTGAATCGACACGATTGTCTGTGAATTACTTCACTAAAAGTATATACATGTTTTTGGTGTAGTTTATTCAGTGACAGATGTAATTTAATAAATTGTGTATTAAATAAATAACAAAGAATATTCAAAGAAAAAATTTATATGAAAGTTTATACGGCACCTTTATCAGTGTTAAATTGCTTGCTCTTCATACGGTTTCTGTTTTGAATGTTGTGAGCCATACATGCGCTACTAACAAAAAGAGATGTATTTTTGTTCTGTAATGAATATCTTTACAAGAAGTTTCATTGAAAAAGATTAAATAAAATATAATAAAAATATATTACGTAGACACAAATAATAATATAATTTGATTAAAAAAAATGTTAGTTTTTTTATTGTGTCTGTATATATGTATTATCGTTAATGGTAAGCAAAAAAAAAAAAAAAAAAAAAAAAAAAAAAAAAAAAAAAAAAAAAAAAAAAAGGTTCAAATTCTGTACAATAAAGATCATTATATATTTATTATATTGAGCCTTCTTGATGAATATAAATAACAATATTATAATTATAATAAAAATAGTTTTTCTTACTTTTTGTATCTTGAATTCATTTTTTTTTATATTTATTTTTTTTATATATAAATATTTATGATAATATCTTGAAATATTCAAGAATTCCAGTTACTTTTTTCAAATTCTTTGACAATATAATATATATATATATATAAAACGTTTGTATATAAAAAATTTATTGCATATGCAGATGAAATCAAAGAATGTTTCTGAAATCACAACAAAGGTATAACATCAATTGTATTAATGGCAGAAGCAGAAGAACATAGCTGCTGTCTTTGACAGTGTGATTGTTCCAAGTTATGGATTTATTTTATCTGCCGATGGCCCAGAAGTTACCTGGAGCTGAACACTACAGGGATGACAATATGGCAACTCTTACGTAACTCTAACGTTAATTGTTGCATGTTTAAACGTAAAAATCATGATTTACTCAAATGCAAAATAACGTAAACAAAAATCAAACGAGTGTTAAAAATTGATTTTGTTTTAAAAAAAATGCCTTTAAGAATTAGGTATCACAGTATATTTTCTATGTATATTTTAATTGGAAAACATTATGTGGGTGTAAATAAAATAAGTTGTTACCAAGATTGAATTAGTTTGTAAGGATAGTCTGATAAATTGCACTTGCATTTAATTCTATTTGAAATCTAGCTTCGTTGGAGTGAGCTACTGCATGAAATAAATATGATGATGTACACCTCGGGATATCACAAATGTTATACTTTTGTCTGATATGCTGCAGCTCTAAGATACACTTGTGAGAGATAACAAGTGTATCCATGCAGTCCATTCATTATAAATATATATAAATTCACCATGCTTTCATTGAGTAAAAACGTCGACAAAGAAATTATTAATGGGTAACATTCGTGCTGTCTCTATGTGTATATAAGAGATTACAGAGAGCTTTGCTACATAAAATCATTATTGCATGTTGTTATAGTGCTGAAGGTCGCCACTGCATTAAATAAGTAACTCTTTACTACAGACTATAAAATTACAAAACAATTAACATATTCATTGTAAATACGTTCTTAAGTACTATGCTAATTCCATTCTTACCAGGGTATAACAATTTATATGACTTACTAGAGTTTATTCCCAAAGAACTTAGATTGCATTTTCACCTTGAAAATTTTAGTATTAAATTTGATAATCTAGTACTAAATCTGGTACTAAAATTTTCTATGTCAAGTACCTTGAGACTATATATTGCTAGCCGAATGGTATACAATGCTAATCTATATGCCAAATAATTTTATAATTCTAAATTAACTTTAAAATTTTTTTAAAAAAAGAGGGTATTATAGTTTTTAATTATTTGAAAAGGAAACGAAAAATTTTTCTTGGTAAGTGGATTCATACTGTTAAAATAGATAACAACTTTCAACGTGTTTGCGATTGAATATGATTAAAAAAGTTGTTAACCCAGTCATTGTCAGCTGACAAAGTTAGGAGACACTTTACAATTTACAATCCATAGAATATGGGCAGCAGGTAACTGATTAACTGATAAGTTAAAGAAATTAATTAGGTCATTCCCATTATTTTAAAAACCTAATTTAGGCTGAGGTGAGACACGAGTTGAAATAGATTTCATCTTTTATTTGCTATTAAGCTCTCCTCTCGTCTTTTGCCCCTTTATTTTGCACCATTTTTGAGGAAAAAAGAAAGAAAAAGAAGATATTACGTCTTTTTTCCTCTCCTTGAACATAACATGTTAAAAATATTGTCTTCATTTCATCTTCACTTTGAGCGAGGAGGAAATAAAATGTGTTTTAGAGGTAAAACCATTAGGTTTACACGTGTAAGGGATATTGAAGACAAACTTTTTAGTGAGCATTACAATTTTGAAATAATTTGCTTGTTTCTTTCCCCTCAATTCCCAAAATATATATTTTTTTCGATCTATTATGTAAATATTAATATTAGTTGAGAATTCCAATTTTATCAAGTATTTTGACACTGCAATTCATTTTTGGCTGTGAGAAATATTTATGTTTAGTTTATTACTGTAATTAAAATTTCTTAATTTTAGAAAAATAATAATAAATATTTATTTAATTTGACTATCATTTTTTTTCTTTCATATATTTAATATTTATAATTATACTTTGCAATATTTTTCAAAAGCTGTGTGTCATCATTATATGCCTGTTCTGATGTATAGCGAAATAATATTCCCTCGAACGAGTAGTTGCATATCATGTACGGAAAGGGCGCACATTTGGCCGAAAGCCACAAAATTTCTCTCTCTCTCTCTCTCTCTCTCTCTCTCTCTCTCTCTCTCTCTCTCTCTCTCTCTCTCTCTCTCTCTCTCTCTCTCTCTCTTTCTCTTTCTTCCTATTCTGTTAGAGTATCTAAATGAAAATATTGGCAAGCAAGCAGCCAGCCCCAACAGTAGTATACGTATATAAACATGTAATGCTTGCATGTTGCTTGTAGTAACATGCTCTTCATTCTCATACGCGTAGTAAAACTTTAAAAAAAAAAATAAAAAAATATAAAGTTTGCAAGCCTGGTGTCCGGGCTGTCTGGTGTTCTTCCATGTTATTATATTTGTGTACCAACCACACAAGTTGAAACACATACATTGGACTTCCTCTCACTACTTAATATACTCAAAGTAATTTTTATACAACCGGAAGTACATGATTTTGTACCTTCCTGATCATATTTCAAATGTTACATTTTGCAAATTTGTATATAATATATATATATATTATATATATATATATATATATATATATATATATTTGGAGTACTGGAAAAAAATAAAATTAATATCCCAACAGAAATGCTAAAAAAATTAAAATTTGATTTCGTTTTATGGCAATGTAGTTTTACTTTACACACTAGGTCTCACTGGATAAACAACATTATTTTATATTATAACCTTTTCTTTCTCACTCACTAACCGTTTGTTTACTAATACTATATATATAGCTTGAGTTTTGCAACATATGATACTTGTCATGCGTGTATGGTAGATAATATATTATGTTTATTATGAGTACTGTACCCTACTGTACATGTAATTTTAACTTTAAGCAAATTGACGTAAAAAGTGTTTAAAAATAAATGTTGTATTAGAAATTTGTGAATTTTGTGAGCTGTACAGAAATGCTTCTTTGGTTTATTTATGGAAATAATGTGTATGCACTGATGTCGTCTTTAATGTAAACAATTTGTGTGTAAATATTTGTAAGACAGTAAAGATATCTTAACTGCATGCAAGCTCTCAGAACTTGAGAACTTTACTCTATATAGCCTTCATAAATATTATTAATGTTGTTAACAATTTAAATTACAGAGCATTATATACTCTCTCTATTTGGTACTGTGTTGCTTTATATGTAATATATGAAAAAATTAACAACAATAAGTTGAGACCGGTTTTAATTCAGAAAGAATTTTACTCCTTAAACCTTTTTTTACCCGAAAATGAAGAAAGTAATTCTGGACTCAATGTTGTTTTTTTTTATGTTTTATATATATATAATATATATATATATATATATATATATATATATATATATATATATATATATATATATATAGAGTAAAATACTGACTTGTGAGAGCTTGCATGCATACAATACAACCAGGGTTTGTGTATAAATCCTGGCATGCAACAGCATTCAGTCAAGAACTTTACTGTGTTGCTAATATTTACACACAAACTGTTTACTTTAAAGATGACAGCGTCAGTGTTAATAAATTAAGTGAGAATAATAACAATAAACACAATCCCATGTAATGGAAGTGCCAGCAGGATAATTTTGAAATTTTGCCGAGTGGTCAGTTTTCGTACAATCAGTAATATATTTTAAAGTTTTGACGTGAAAAGATCACAAAGCTGAGCAATTTAAGTGCAAATATTTATTTTTCTTGATAACATGGATTCATCTTATAGATCTACATATTTAATTTGAAGGAAAATTGAAAATGTGTAAGATTTCTTTAAAGATGAGATGAGAAAATCAGCTGATTTTGTGGTGTTCCCACCGTCCTATGTAAAAAAAAAAAAAAAAAAAAAACGAATTCATTTTTTCATTTTTTCATGTGATTATTTTTATAGAAAATTCCTTTACGGATCAAAAACCAAACCAAAAACTACAGTGGCTAATGCAAGATTTAGATTTTTTACGTAATTTGTTACCGAAAAAAGTATATATAAAAAAAAAAAAAACTAACCGCGGTTAGCGCCATGCAGTCTAATAAACAACGTGGTTAGTGGACAACTCTCTCTCTTCGTGAATTGTGCTCTTTATATATTTTAAACCAAAACTTACATTAAGTTTAATTTTTCCTGATCTGAGCAAATATGTGCATGTTAAATATTGTTATAAATCTGCAACTGAATTCTTTATCTCTATTGTTAAGTATGTTGTCACCGAGTCCTATGTTCTATAGCTTTTGTAAAGTGAGTTTTGGCTGAATGATTTAATCTACGAACGGGAGAAGGACAAAAGAAACAGACTAACTAGATTTCAGTACTAGAGGACACGAGCATTTGTAGGTGAGTTGATTTTTATTAATCAAATATATCACCTGCAAAAAAGTGATTAAAGAGACAACAATTCATCAATTTTTAAAAATTCATTAAATACGTTGAGCAAAGTTGTAGAATTTCATGAAAATTACAAACTGTCAGACATAAATGTGGAAATATATTTTATTTAATATAAATATTTGGTAAAATAAGGTATTTGAATCTTACCGGACTGTTTCCACTCAACGATTACGTTGTAGTACGTTGAGAAACTTGAGTTAATGTTTTTATTATTATCACTGCACTTCAGGTGCACCTGTTTTCTTCATAAGCTTTCGGAAAATGAATGAAATATAATGAACCATCGTCAGAAAACCTTCTTTAAAAACAATTGAAATTGTAAAAAAGAAAAAAGAAAAGAAAAAAAACTTGTTTTGGTTTGCATGTGTTTCCTTATTTAATTGCAATATATGTTGTTTTGAATTATAAGTACATAAAATAAATTTGTTATTGAAGTCAAATATTCAAACTAATAATAAATATTATATGTTTAATAATAATAAAAAAAATATTAATGATAAAATGTTTTGAAAAGTAAAATATTTTGGAAGTTGGGTCTTGAAGAATATGACTTATGTAATTTTTCAATCGATAAGATTATGATATATAATCTTGATTGATGTACAAGTAAAATGACCAATAAAAAAAAATGGTAGTTAATATATATATATTATATATATATATATATATATATATATATATATATATATATATATATATATATATATATATTTATATACTATATATTGGTAAAAATTGTATCAAATGAGAGAATTATATTTTCGAATCGATTTTTATTTTTAGCTTAACAACTTAAATATTTCGATGGTGTTCCGTCCTCTCAAATTCGACTAACTCGTTTTATCGCGAGCCGAGATGGTCAGATGGTCATATACTGTTTGGAAAAAAAAAAAAAAAAAAAAAAAAAAAATCATGAAACTTCAATTTGTAAAACAGAGAATGTAATAAAATTCTCAGACTGCTTTACGAAACTATAACAAAACAGTAATAGCGATAATATGTTTTAAAAAATGTGCTTTGTAACGCACTGTACTCTGTACTACTATATCATTATTATTATATAGTATAAAAGGGAGTAAAACTCCGAGTAAATATTAATAGTTTTATATATACGTTGAAATATTATATAAAAAATTTTAACGTGCATGCAATATATATGTTTTTACGACGTTAACACTAAACTTACAACTGATTCAATATACACATAAAAGTGGTAGTATTTCAAAGTGGAGATAGATGAATATAACGAACAACATACCTGCAGAAACATGTCGCTGAGCAATTGCAAAAATATAAGATTTTTTTTTTTTTATTTCTAAACATTTTACAACTGCTTTGGTTATTATGTTGTAAAATATATATATATATTTTTAAGCACTTTATATTTTCAATATTAAGATACAAAATTAAAGTAAAAATGAAATTGAGCTTAATCTTTCCAGATTTTAACATGTGTTAATTATTAACTTATTAATTTATGAATTTATAATAAAGCATTAATTAATTTATATTGTCTTTTTTAAAATTATGTAATAAAATATTAATAATATATTTTTGTGAAATTCAAGCGATATCTTGCACTCATTTTATCTTAATTAATTCCCTAAATATGACATAACAAAAAAAAATGTAAATATTCTAATCATAAATAAAAATTATACAAGCATGCAAAACAGTATATTTAGAACAAAATTAAAAATCAACAGATTGGGTGTCACTCAATGTATAAGAACGCGAGACCAAATCCATTTAAAATTCTACTTTGCTTTAATAAACATTGATTTTTGGAATAACGTTCGCGTCTCAAAAGAAGCATTAAGGTATTCTAATGTGTGAATAAATTTGGATAGCACTTTGAATTGCTTTCACCTTCTGTTCATGATATATATTATTGATATCTATGAAATTTTATAAAAAAAAATATTTCACTTAGTAATTGCTAGTAATCAGGATAACACACAGCTGTAGTTAGTATGTTAGCGAGGTTGCAGTTATTTGAAATGCGAAACATAAACACAGACAGCATACCAAAATATTCCATTGTTGAAAAAATAAATAATGAAAATAAATATTATCAGTATATTTCACAAAACATTGAGAGGGAATTTTAAAACCACAACTATTTTAGATTATTATGAAAAAACATGACTTATAAATCAATAAAAATATATTATACGTTGTTAATGTTCCTATAATTTCATTTTATAATATATATATATACTATATAAGTAGTTAATATCGCGAGGTGATAGCTAATACTTACAATAGCTAAGTGCTATAAAATAAAACTTCATTCAGACTTCTGATTAATCCAAGCTTAAGAAATTACTAAATTACAAATTACTTATTATAATAATATACTCAAATTTAATATAAAAAGTTTCCGTTTTATCTAAAACCATAAAAACCTCTAACAAAAGTTAAGAGAAGTTTTTCGCAAAAAAAACTTTACATAGATATTAGCCTATATAAATTTTTAGTATCATATTTAGTATACTATATTTAAATACCAAAAAGAAAAATCTGCACTAAAATTTTCAGATTAAAATCTTTTCCCTGCAAGTTCCTTGTGAATATCTTTATGCAGTCGGTCCACATCTCGTGCTGCAGAACGAACTCTTCTCTCAAATCAATGTCATTATAATATACTGCAAAACTTACACTTTTACTTCATAAATTTGAGAACATAAATAGAGATACTATAATTACGTGTTTCCTTCTTCATAATAATCATAAGAATTTATTTGATTAAAAATTAGTGGTACTGATAATATTTTCATTCAACTATGCTACTACTTATATATTTATTTGTTACGATTCCTATATTATTTCATGTCAAAAGGGGTTATTTATGCAAAAGTAATTAATGCCACATTAAGTTTCCCACCGGTAAAGAGAGAGTGAGCTCTGCGAGAGGCTTCTAGTCTTTGTCTTCTTTGAGGCGGTAAGGGTGGCGAAGGGGGAGGTGAGGGTAGCGGGGAGGGTGGTGTTACCTCACCGACACAGACGCTCATCACGATCGTCACACGTCACAACACCTTCTAGCTTCCTTCGTTCACTCACTTAACACGCTAGCAAAAACTTAAGATGATAAAATAACCAAATGACTTAAAAACACTTAACAAGAGCTATTAAAATTCCTTTTAATACTCTTTAAATAAATTTTCAATACCATTAAAAAAAAAGTGACTAAATTTTATGTAGTTTTCATAGAAAATATAGCAAAAAAGTTATCTTTAGTTATTTTTTTCTCTTCATTTCAGTCATAAAATAAATTTAAAAAATTATAATTAATTTACAACATGATAATAAATTATATTTTACTATGAAATTTTATTGTTTTCTTTGTGTATATAGGATGGTAGTTTAAACTTTATATATTTTGTGCTTTAAAATTTTTAATTAGAAGTGTAAATATTTAGAAACTTTATACAATGAACGTTATTTAAGTCAAGTTTTTTTTTCTTTATTCTGAATTTAAACAATGTAATTAAGCTCCAATTTAAACACAATAAATTTTCATTATTTGTGCTTCATGTTGTTGAAAATTAAGAGGGGGAAATTAATGCAACACTACTTTGTGACGACACACTTACTTCTTACTAGAAAGAACAAAGTTTACTTAATACTTAATTAATGTCAACTTTTTATCAAAATCAACTTACTTAAAATGCAGCATTTTGATTCAACGTTATAAGGATACCAAAGATACCATGATAATCAAGATATTTAAACTTTTATGAAATTTAACCAATATCAATGTTCTTCTATATAATACTTAATTATTATTATTATTTCATTTAAAATTATTACTAATATAAAATTATGAATATAAATACCTTTTGTAAAAAATTCAAAACAAAAATCTTTCTTATTTTAAGATTCATTATATAATTAGCGCACTTAAAATTCAATTTAAATACACTTTTAAATATTATTATACAATTTCACTTTGCTTTGTAAGTAATTTATAGCATTTCTGATGCATTTAAAACATGACAATATAAACGCACGGATTTCACTTGACAGTTAACCGACTTAAGCTAGCTTGCCCTTCAAGCAATGCTGCAGTGTTAGTCGTTATTGCACTGTATTGCACTGTAGGTCTAAACTTGACTACACCACTCACTACGATGCACTCGCTGTACTAGCACACACAAACACATAATATACCAATATAAACATCTCTTGTACATCATGCCGGCCGGCTTTAAACAAAATCACGTGATTCAGAGAAAGAGAAGGAGAGGGGAGACAAATGAAATGACACTTGCATAATTATATATATACTTTAATATACACATCTAACAAGCTTATTTATACCGTATAATTTAGTTCAAACATTACTCGCTCAATTACGCTCTGTTCTTGATATAACTATATTTTTTTAAAAAATAGTCAAAATGTTACACTTTGAATTTTATTAATTCACATTATATTTTCATAATTTGAGAAAGGAAATTTTACAACACTGTTTCAATAATTAAGTTTGTATGTAAAATAATTTTTAAAACTAACGTTTGCTGTTGTTAATTTAAAATAATTTCAATTAAGAAAATAATTGAATTGAATTAATAATTTAGATAATAGAAGAAAAATAATGACAAAAATAATAATGTAAGTATATAGTACTTTTATTTGGGTATATTAGGAAGTAATTGTTAAAAACATGTATGTAATTTTGGAAGTCCAAAAGAATGAGAGGATGTCATTAATTGCAGCTTTTTTATAAAACGCAAGAATGATTGACCTTAAAGGGGGGTCGCACACTGTCTTCGGATCGCATCTTATGGTATCGTATGATATATAGAACCAGTTGTAAATGATAAACGTGCGATTGCATGCGATAAACTATGTGCGCATCATAGATTCTTATTTTTTTTTTATCATACTCTGCGAAATCTTGATTTTCTGCATGAAACAGCCCTAATTAGAGTTGAAATATGAAATATTCGTGCAATGAAGAGAATTTAGGAAAAAATGATAATTGTGAAACTCGATTAAAAACAAACTGTATAATATGTACTTTAATAGTTGGCACTATTATTATAAGTATTATATAATGTCAATCATACGTGAAGAAACATTATGGAGAGAATATAAATTAATAATTACATTAAAATTAAATCCAAACTATTCGTTTTAATAGAAAAATGTAACCGTAGATTTATTATAAAAACTTTATAAATTAACAAAAGAATTATAAGTTGAATTTATAATTAATATTTTTTACTGAGAAAAAGTTTAGGAACAAAAATATATATTAATGAAAAAAATAAAATAAAACTTCACTTTTTTTTATTCCTTTGTGAATTTCATTCATTATCTTACTAAAAAAAAGTGAAAATGTTTTTATAGATGAAAAAATTACGTGTTCACTTTGGTTGAGAGTAGTGAAGTGAGGATTGATAGCTGCAGAAGCAACAGCACAAAAAGTAATAATAAAAAAAAAAAATCATTTTCACCGTCTCGCTTTTTCTGTGCTGTGGAGCAACACGTTAGAGGGTAAGAAAGTTAGGTGGTGATACAACTTTACAGTAGTTCGTAGTACGGCCCTACAACTGGTGCAACGTGGTGACCTAGATGTTAAGTGAAAAAATATATTGGCATTTTTCATACTTACTTTTTAAAATGTAATTAAAATAAATGAACTCTTTTTTTTTCATTATGCCGTTATAGTATAAACAAATTTATTTTTTAAATATATAAAATACAATATATTCAAAACAATTAGATTGTGTACACTGCACATTATATTAAAATTTATTAAATAATTAAGTTATACCTATATTGGCTTCTACGTATTTGCTAATTAAGCTACTATATATAACAAAAATAAAAAGTAAAAAGTATTTTTTAATTTGATGCATGTATTTTTTCATCACAATCATCACTTTTCATCACTGTAACTTTAATTGTTATTTATTTAATTATTAATATAAATATATCTCGATTCTCCTATCGATTTTACTTTGTACTTTAAATATAAAAATAAATTAAATGTAAAATTGAAGTAAAATTATTTTTTTATAAAATAAAATGCTCAAGTCATTAAAATGTCCGTGATTGCAAATCCTAATTTAAACCTATTAATCCAATTTAATTTATATAATGCAATCATTATTCATGCAATTCAACTTATAAAATATATACACTTAAATATTTTATGAATGGTTCTAATAATCAAGCCATTGAAAATAAAAAGAAGCCTTGTAAAACACTATACGGGCAATTAAATAAGTTGAAAATATATATACCTGTAGTGATTTTTTTTTTTGTAGCTCTTTTTGATTCTGACTGACTCAATTATATACAGTCTAGATTCACACTAAAATTTAGTGCGAATAATTTACAGACTCACGAGTGACGTCTTGACATGACGGAGATATGAGGTTCACCACTTTGATCAGCAAAACAACACTTAACTATTCTGATATATGAATATTATATAATTATTATAAATTATTATACCAAAAATAAAAAGTGAGATGAGATATATTTTTTTACTGTATATATGTTGACGGTTGGTGCACACCTGAAGAAGGGAACGAAGAAAGCAAGCAAGCTACGGGGGCTCTTGAGGTGACAAGGGGGTGCCTGTATAGCGTCCCTCACCCTTACTTCGCCCCCTACTCACCCCACTGGTCGCTCAATACGACCAACAAGCAAGCTAAGCAAGGCAAGCAAGCAAGCAAGCGGGAAGGCGGGTAACGAATAACGATGGTAGCTCGTAGTCACTGGTAGTTATGAGAAGGACCACGTTCCTCTCTCCTCTCTCACTCACTCTCCAAGCACACGTAAACTTGGTGAGATGGTTTCTCAGCTCGATACTCTACATACATGCACACACTAAAACATTTCTCACATCATATAATATCTTTACTTAATCGATGTCTAATTGTAAGTTACAATAGATTTTTTTTTCTTTTTTAAAACTAATTCAAGTAAGCTTAATATATGTATACAAGTCTGTATATGTATAGGTATATGTATACCGAAATCTGAATAGCGATTAATTTATTTTTTTTTTAAATTAAATTTAGAACAACTTTGTCTTATTAATTAATGTCGAGTTTTGATTGAGTGTTAGTAATATTAATTAATACCTTTATTTTCACAAAAATTTTAAACTTTAATGTCCAGTCAAGATTATATTGAACATAACGTTAACGGCTTATGCATTAAAAATATAATTTTATAACATAGTGTTTTGATTCATTTGCAAGCTCAAACATTTAATTTTTATATTAATTTTTAAGAATAACATTTTCAAAGACGTACAATTAATACATATTAAGGAATGAATTTTATTTAATGAAATTAATTATATAATGTATATTTGATAACATAGAATTATATTTTTAAAAAATGCATAATACTAGCTGAGTCATAAAATCTTACAAATACTTTTGATGATAATCGAGTGCATAAAATTATTACATAATTTTACTGTTTATGAATGCACACTTACATATAATATTAATTAGCTCACAATAAAGCAATAATAACACTATGAAATATGAATGAGAGTTAGCCATTTTAAATAGAATTTCAATTTAAATAAAAAAAAGAGTAATTATTTGTTTATTTATCGCCATTACACTATATACTTTAACTAGGTGCCACCGTTTACACTGAAGGGGCAGATGCTTTGCTTTTATTAAAAACCTGTAGTAACTGAAACTATAATAAATTGTATATATACTTGTCTTACATTTTAAATTGCAATATTTGATTCACCGTATGGTGTAGCAGTGATGACAGTGTGATTGACTCGTCAAAGGAACAGCCAATATATACTCATAAAAAATTAAATGGCATATATAAAGTAGTATGCATGTATGCAGTTTTACGAGGTAGCTCTTGACACAAGTTTATACAGTGACTACGTTTACATGACGGTGTTTAATACGGATCCATTGACGACGTTCTCATAAGAATTATAACATTATCCGTCGTCAACGAATACGTATTGAATCCCGTCATGTGCACTTAGTAAATGTTGTCTGATTCACACAATTTCTTTACACGGAGAAGATTTCAAAAACATGCAGTCTACTTTTTATAGTAAAGTATATAACGGTATAATTACCATATTATATAATCTCATAAAAACCTTATTAATTCATTAATTTTAACAACGTAGGAAAATATCATACATGTATGATATTTTCCTACGTTGTTATATAATATATAATTCACTTGTATTTTTTATCAAGTTATGCAGTTTTTGAATCAAACACATCACGATAGCCATATTTGAAATTTGATACTTCAAGATAATTATGCATATGTGATGCACAACTAGCTCATTGTATCAATGGGAAATCAAATAATAAAGAATTAACAATCATCAACATGTTCAAGTTAATTTGATGCTCTCTCCGAAAGTAGCCGGAAGTGTGAAAATTTTTACTATGCTGTTTAAAATTTAGTTTTGAAACTTGTCAGAGAAAATTGCAGTTATTAAATGTTAAAATTACCTGACTGTATGTGTAAAATTTTAAGGCTGCATGATATACAAATTAGAAGTATAAAATTTCTTAACTTCCGGTTACTTCCGGAAGGAATATAAAATTAGTTTGATTTTTATTATCAACACTCTAAATGATGTAACAAATAAAAATAAATTATATTTTCATTGAAAAAGAAATGTACGTATAAAAGTAGAGTATTAAACATTTTTAATTTATTATGGAAGTAAAAAGAAATTTGTTTGACTTTTTTGTAAAAAGAATACTATTTAACACTCCGTACAAATGGAGACTCATTTAAGTCTCATTTAAATCCTCTTTTTTTTTATTAATAATTTGAAAACATTTCCACGTGTTGTATTTATGAGGATTACTTTTGGACTTAAAATGCCCATTGAGCTTAGTGTGCGTGTTTTGCTTACAAACGAAATTTATATACAAACTCTTCTGAACAGAGAGAGAGAGAGAGAGATTTTCTGTTTTTTAACACAATATGATAAATAATAGATTAATATTTTTGTAAACTATTTTATTTACAAACGTAAAGAGAAATAAATAATTTTAAGATATAGTCATTACATATATTATATAATTATGTATATTATGGGTGGTATTCACGAAGAGTTAAGGAGCGTTTTAGGGAGAGATATTTTAAGAAGCGTTTTTCTTACCTGTTACCTGGTATAAAAAACGCTTCTTAAAATTTCTCTCCCTAAAACATTCCTTAACTCTTCGTGAATACCACCCAATATTATTTATAATATATTTTATTATAATAATAAATAATATTTACATTTCGAGAAATTTAGTAGAAATATTAAAAATTGAAACACTATTTTTTTTTAATGTAAACAGGCATTGACTTTTTTTACTTCTTAATTTTTCCAATATTTAATACAATTTAAAGAACGGGAAGCATACATTTTGTACTGTATTCAGCAGATGTTGATACCTTTGCTGTATAAAAATTAATATAGTTTTCTTTTTCTTCATAAATATTATTTTAAAATTTATAAATTTCTTTTTATTTATTTATTTATTTTACAATGTTATCTTACTACAGCATATTCTGCTATTAGTGTAAGCATTCAAACTTAACAACAGAATCAACAACAGTGGGATACTAGGATAGGAAAGGAGGCGGCTGTGGCCTTGCGTTAGGAACTGCCCCAGCATTCACCTGGGAGTGACGATGGAAAACCACAGAAAACCACCGTCAAGGCAGAGAGTACCAAAGTGAACTTTAGCACCTCCCGATACAGTGTTCAACTTGCAAGCTGCAGCCACCTGGCGAGCACACTTAGGATCACTCACAAACTGGCAGGCAGTCGGGAACGAACCCAAGCTCTGGAGACGATCCAGATTACAAGTCCGACACTTAATCAATCATGCCACACTGTTCGGTTTTTCGATGCAATTCAACCTAAAGGAGTTGTGCATTCGTTAGGCTAAAGTAAAATATTCACTGCCTTGGCTGCCTTGGATGGTTTGTTCTTTGCTAAAAACGTGGGGACAAAAGAAATAGCCAGATCGATGTACAGTACCCCAGCAGCAAGGCAATGGTGCAATAGCGGGAGAGAGAGAGAGAGAGAGAGAGAGAGAGAGAGAGAGACTATAACATCGAAGGAGTATATGTACTACTATTATTCTCACTGGTAACACCAGTCCAATGAGTTTCTACATGCTATTTAAGCATGTACTAAATTTCACTATATGAGAAAATGAAAGTAATAAAAAAATCTAGCAATATTAAAAAGAATGTAGTTTTAAAAACAAATTAAATGCTCTAACTAAAATAAATTACAATCAAATTATATTGTGCATTAAATATGTGTATACAGCATGTTTCATATTAATTTTGACTGAAGTAACTGACTAATTGTTATTGTGTGTGGTTCTCTAGGCTTTGGACATCATTTTGGTCCATTGATAAAAAATAGGGGTGTCCGTGTCCGTCCTGACTGAGGCTTTCCACGGTTCCCTCAGTCTCACCTCAGCGAATTAATTCATTCGGTGGGACGGGTAACAGGCCGTGGCCACCATCCTTTCCCTCCCTTATCCCTACCCATTACACCACCTCGAGCTTCAAGCTCATAGGAGTGTATTCTTGTAAAAAAAGAAAATAAAAAAGTTATTAGTGGTTACAATTTTTAATAGGACAAGCGAATATTACGATATTATTCTGACCTCCAAAATATTGACAAACTCTCATCCTGCCTTTTTCGTTCTTAAAAACTATACAAGTTTTGAGAATATTAATTTCTTACATTTATTAAAATGCTTTGTAAAAAAAAAGTTGAAAGCAAAGCTACCTATTGGTTCTACCATTTGAAATATTAATTTTATTACATTTGCACGCCTACACTAAAATAACACAATTCTGATGAAGCACGTCACGTACAAATTTGACATTTTAAAAATGAACTTTAACCTTTACTCGAGTTAATGTGTCATTTTATAACAATTTGTTGTATTTAAATAGGATTCAATTGGCAAAAAAAAAAAAAAAAAAAATGCAGAATTAAATATTTAAATTAAATCAGCAAAACATATATAATGTATAATATTATATTAAGTATAATTCACGAAAGCAGATTGCCAGCTTATTCGCTAACCACGGTTAGCTGGGTTAGCATGATCAGCGTGACTAACCGCGGTTAATGAGAAACCTGCATCCAATATTATTTTTCTGAATAACTCCGTTTATACTGTATAGTATATATCTATAGTATAACTGTCGACTTAACAAAATTAACTGTTTTATTGTTAGAATGTTGCAATTTATGTCAATAAATAGTTGATTGATAATTAATACACATTGCAAACATATTTTTATTTTTTAGAGTAAATTGAGATATGTTATTTATGTTATTTTATGTAACAATCGGGAAATATAATAATTAAATAAAATCTTTTAAAGATGCACCAGATTAACTAAACACAGGTTTGACATTATCCATGTTTGCCGTAAATTGCTGCATTAACTTAATAACCATCAGTTATGCACTCTAAAGGTGCAGGACAAGTACATAACAAAAATTAACATAGTTTCTCAACCTTTATCACTATCATTAACTTTTACTCTCAATATTTTCTCCCCGTATTGACCATAGAACAGGCACGAATCCAAAGAGGGAAGGGGTGGAGGGCTGCATCCTCTTCCCTAAATTTCGGATTTAATATGGACAATATAGGCATTTCCCCTACTCTAATTTTTCTATTAACATTTATTAGCCCCCTTCCCCCCAAAATTTTGTCCTGGTTCCACGTCAATATGTTTTCAGTATTATTTATGTATCGACTCAGCAAAGCTCAGATACGTCTTTTCCATTGTTATATTAATAATGAATCTATTTAGAGATTCTGAGTGAAGTTTCTATTTGATAAACGACTATTTCCAATATAATATTTGAAATATTAATTTGAAATCTCATTCATTTTTTCTTTAATTTAAGTATATAAAAATAAGTAGTAATGTTTAAAATAAATTATTCATAATAATTACAGTTATACATATTTTTATAGTAACACACAATATTCATGTGTTGTTAATGGTAGTTAATTGAACACCAAGAAGAGCGATTTAATTACAGACTTTGTTAATGATGATTCTCTAATAATGATACCTACTGATGCTTCCCTTCTTTTCCACTTGACATCCTTTCCTAACTATTACGTAGCTAATTTGCGTCATTCCTAGCATCATTACACATTAAAATTTAAGAGTATAATAGAGATGCAATTCTGCTGAGTGAGAATTTCAGATTAGTATGTATACTATTTATACAAAAATTTAAAGAAAATGACATTCAATTTAATTGAAAATAGTTAAATCAAGAAAATTAATTTCTATAGATAAGTTTAACTATATACAATAGCTCGTATAAAAGAGCAGGATATGTAATAATACACGATGTGTACTTCAGTTTGAACTATATTTTTAGACGATATTTTGTACTTAAAAAAAAAAAAAAAATAGCATTTTAAAGAATTACGTCCAAGAAGTTAAAATCACTTATGGATTGAGCAAATTCAAGGGGGGCGCTTTTTACACAACACCTCTTTTTAAGGTTTCTCCATAAGGCTCCGTGTTATACTTCAATTTTCACAAAAATGGTTAGAGATCCATTTTAAAAAAATATACCACTAATTTTGAGCTTAAAGTTTATTGTAAGTCTCATTAAGGGGATGAGTTCTGAGATCCTATAATAAACTGATTGATTCTTAAATAAAATTCTCGCATTATAGAAATTGAATTATTAACTCTACTTACTGTTTTAGTTCAAATTTTCATTCACAATGTTTATTATGAATAGTTAGTGCATCTTCATGAAAATAAAACTAACACCTATTGTATTATAAACTGTATTATGTCGCATGTGTTGAAGAAGTATACAAAAAAATTCTATATATTATACTGACCCGAGTTGAAATAAATTTCATCTATTTTCTCTTCTCGTCTAATTTTCTCTTATTTTGCACCATTTTTGAGGAAAAAATACGAGATTACGACCTTTTTCCTCTTATCGAGCATAAAATGTTAAAAATATTGGGCGCGATTCACGAAGCAGTTAGCCAGGTTTCTAACCACGTTTAGCTTAATCACGTTTAACTAGGTAGTTTAACACTTAAAAAAGGTAAAGTTAAACGTGGTGAAGCTAAACGCGGTTAGAAACCTGGCCAACTGCAAACCTGGCCAACTGCTTCGTCAGCTTCGTGAATCGCACCCTGGCATTGTCTCCATTTCATTCTCACTTTGAGTGAGAAATAAATAAGATGTGTTTTTAGGTAAAAAGACGTAATAAGATTAGGTTTAGACGTGTAATAAAGAACGAGTTGAAGACAATATTTTCAACTAGGGGATACTCTATAGTGTAGTCAAGTCTTTTATGTTACTATAATAATAATTAATAAAATTGTATAATTGCCAGTATTTCACATTCCATCACAGAATGCTGCAGCTACGGTAGATTTATAATAATTATACCATAAAAAATATGTCAAAATATTTTATGAGCAACTTCAGATTGAAAATACATTAATTTAAAATTGAATTACTTCAGTTTGGCGTTCTTTTTTTCTAATGTAATAAATGTATCGTAATAAAAAATACATAATTTTTAATTAATTATTACTATTATTAATTATTTTTTAATTATATATATATATATATATCACTTGAAAGAAAATAAAATAATTTTGTTGTCTACCTCTCAAATATGTAATTATGCTGGCAATAATTTAATAGGATACATTTTTACGTTAAAATTAATTAGTTGACATAAGGTATGACAGAGAAAATTGTAGTTAGATAAATAATTATACAATTGTAAACTTCTATGCTATGATGTTTGAGCCTAAAAATTGTTATTAATTGAAAAATAGTCATCAAATTATATTACCATGACATTTTTTTAAGGTAAATTATCCATAACTGATTTGGTAGTTATGAAAGTGAAATAAAATAAATAAATTCGTTATGACTGAAATGAAAGTCGTTATCATTTTTTTAACGGATATATTATAGGTGTGTTCTTTGTAAACGTATATAATCGATTCATGAATCAAAATCAGATGAACCATCTGTACAGGTAACAATCAAATAATCGATTGTCATCTGATTATGTATTTACGCACAGACCTATTAACTTATTTGGAGAGACATGGATCACGCGCGGGCTAGCTATTTATTAAACCTATTAAAATATTACTAACTACATATACTAACTGTAAATGGCAAAAATAATATAATTTTATATTCAATCATTTATGTCACCTTAAAATTGAAAGTACTTTAAAAAATTATTCAGAATGTAGTATTTCAAAATTGATTTAAGGATATTAAAAATAAAAGCGTTTATATTATTTTTGTGTGCGACTGAAAAGAGACAACTTGTTGATTCTACCACTTGAAACATATGTTTTTCTACTTTAATTCGTGTTTTGAAATATAGATTCATAAAAATGCATTTCATAGTTATACATAAAAAGTTATAATTTTACTGAAATTTTAATACCACGACATTTTTACGCTACATAAGACCAGAAATGCAAGAGAATTGTAAAGTAATGAGAATTTCGTGTTCTAATTTATCAATACTATAAACTATACTAACGTTTTTAAGTAACATTTAGACTTTTAAGTCGAAGTATCTTCTAAACGTTGAAATTAAGATACATAATTAATGCCATGTATTTTCAGGCATCTTTGACACTTAATTCACTTAATTTAAAGTCTTTTTGCTCAAAGGTGTATATTTTGCAAGAAATTATTAAAATTTTGGTATGAGGTGTTTCTTGTTGATCACATGGTCTTGTGTTTATGCCTAATTTATGCAAGGTAGAAATGAACCTGGATTTAAAATACAGCTTCCAGACGTCATTGATTTTCTGTAACGTGTTAGTAAAAAGGACTATAGTGTATACATCGTATGATAGTAATATACATCTATAAAATTAATAGGTTCGGCCTGATTAGGTATAAAATGAGCCTTAATCAAGAAAAAAACGTTTCATATTCTGTGGCTAGCTAAAAATAATGATACATTTACTATTAGATATAAATAATAATGCGAGTTTAAATATACAAATAAAATACGTTATAGTATAATTATCTTCTAAACAGTAGTCCCATACAATATTTAATCAATATAAAGTATGAAGATATTGCAATTACTGCATGATGTTTTAATGTTATCAATATTATATGATTATATTAATTTAATTTTTAATGAATTATTATAATTGATTCCTTTATTATTAATTAGTTAAGTTAATAAATGTCAACTATCATAACACACCATGTTTATTATATACACTCTGAAATTTCAGTATTGTACACTCCTAGCCTCTGAAAAGTTCCCTTCTGCAGCTTTGCTTATCACCATGCCCTGTGTTATTCTTACGGGGCATGGTGATTAACAAGGCTGCAGAAGAGAACTTTTCAGAGGTGAGGAGTATACAAAAAAGTGTTCGTCATATTACGATTATACTGTTTTTGTTTTTTAACACTCAAAAATTTAATTCGTTGATTTTGATAGTACGATGTAAAGAATTTTTCAGGGTTGTGCATGTAATATTGTGATTAAGCTATTTGAGCTAATTGTTTGTTTATGTGTACGATTGACATCATGTCTTGATTAAAAATTTTATGACAACCTTATATTGTGTATACAATCGTATTATGAAAATTATTATACATTATAATATATATATATATATGATATTGCTAAAATTCATAAATAATTCCAGGAAGAGCAATAATAGAATGGTTATTAAATACACATTTAAAAATACGCGTACTTATAAAATATTTTTTTTCTCCGCTACTAGATAAGTACCATGCAAAGAAATTCCGTTGTTAATGCACTTGACTGTACTAAAAATACCTCTCACAGTCCCAGTATAATAAATATGCTGCAAGTTGTAGGTTCAAGGGTATATGTTCTAACTTCAAATATATATAGAATTTTCATATACTAGATCGATGAGCTGTCGTTTATACCCTCCTCCAATCTCTCAAAAATTTAAAACCAACAGTCTAAGCCTATTGTTATTGGTGCTTTATATATTTATATATTAAGGTATAGAGAAAGCTTGTGTTTAATTTTCATTATTCATAAAGCGCTCGATACAACATGGATTTTCAAATATCCTGACTGTATACACAAATCCTATAGCTTATACTCCCTCAGTATGGCGTAAAGTGATATTAATGGATTTCTAGTTAAACTTTATGCATATAAAATTTGTTTGCCTCTAAGAATTATCAATTTAAATCTCACTATATACAAATTTTGTGGTACAGTATAAACGTTATAATATATCATCTAAAATTGAAAAAGATTACTTATCTTTTATAAAATTTATATTTTGTAATAAAAAAGCATTGGCACAGTTTCACATTTATAATTCACGTATTTTATATTAATGATGCAAATTTAAAGATTTTTACTCGTTTATTATATATAATATTTTGTGATGGGGTATTTTAAATATTTGTCACTCAAGTTTGTAATACAAAATTGCTTATATTTTTAGTTTATAATTAGTAACAAGAGGATAAAAAATATAATTAAAAAGCTCCCTGTCAAATGCATGGCTGGAACTCTTAGCGTTTACTGTATATTTTTGTTATAATACGTCATAATGTCTGTTATCTGAAAATAAATAATTTAAAAAATATATAATTCATCTTGATAATTTTGGGGACAAATTACTTTACGAAAAATAACATAAAAGCATAATATTAACGATAAATGAAACGAATTTTGTTACAAGTCAATATTATAATTATTCACATGATAAAATACGCTTTTCACCAATGGCTCTATATGAACAACGTTGTACTGCACATCAATGTACACTCGTCGCCTTGGAAATTTTCCCTTTTGCAGCCTTGTTATCGCCATTATGATACAATCACAGAGCATGATGATTAACAAGGCCGAAAACGGAACTTTTTAGAGGCGACGGTTGTACAACACATGATATGATGTATATTGTTAGATTGCCATGATATAAGAGAAGTTTCTTAAGATGAGGAGTATTGAAAATGTACTTAACTTGATCGTGTTGTTAATTACACAAGCTATCAAAGGATGAATACATGATTAACCATAAGCTCAACATAATTTGTGATTACAGGCTCTTTTCTCCAGAAATGGGGAAACGTAAAACTCGGGACACCACCAACTTTACCCCTACATTATTTGCGAGAGTTGCAGCTTCAAGAGACACAGTGATACATGTTTAAAATTTTGGGGCAGGTAAGAAGAGCACCTTCCAATCATCCAAAAATAATATTAGTTCACCGTAGTCTGCGTGATAACTCGATAAACATAGCAGCGGCAAAATTCGTGTTCTCCCTAGATTTGATTTGAACCTTTCATAGTATAATAGTACCCCGATCTAAATTAAACGTTTCCTCATGAACTTTGGTAATAATCACTATGTTCACATGACGGTGTTTAATTAATACGAATGCATGTTATTCTTATGAGGCGTCGTCAACAGATCCGTATTAAACGCTGTCATGTAAGCGTAGTGTATGTTGATTTTCAATATTGTCATAATCAGGAACTATTATAATTGTTGCCTTATAGGTGGTTATGGTGTTTGTCTGGAAATGCTTGGAGTGTGTTAAGCGGGCGGATGACTAAGACCACCGAGCGCTGGATACCTCATAGCTACTTCTCTATTATATGGTCAGCACTTAAGCACAGCAATTAGTATGTGAAAATTTTATTGTATTAATCGAAAGAAGAGATAAAAATTTACAGGAGCATATTTTTATTTCTTCTTTACATTAAAACAGTAAAATTTTCACATTCTAATCAGTATATAGACATTCTATATGTCTATAACATATAGACTAGAGATAGGAAATCACTGAAACGGAATACCTATAGTAAATTTGACTGTAGAGGGCTTCTGCGTACGTGGAGGTTACACGGCTTGGTCGACTGGTCCAGTACAGGCTGGTTCAATAATAAATACTAATTTCAACCACGTGTTTGTTACCACACACTATTAGGCCCGAGCATGATCCCTTAATCATATCTTAGTAAATCAACTCCACAAATGAACCTTCACTGCAGTCCGTTTGTGACCATATCATCACATAATACCCACAGATATACACATCAATAATGAAATACCAATGTAATACGCTTAATTTCGCAGCTTAAAATGATAACCTTTTGTGTGTTATTTAATCAGTGACCAGATTTTCACGTCCAGCGACTAGGGTTGCCTAGGAGGAGGGTTCTTAATTAAGTTGTCTATAATTGGGTGTTAATTTAACTAACGTTGATAATTAGTTCGTATTGTCAAGTTATAGCATTACAAAGTAGGGGTTGTCTTTGTAGTGTATTTGTGAGAAAAGAAAATTTTTGATGAGAGTCAAATTTGAAAATAGACGAAGGCAGAAATTTAGATGAAATGGTAGAAACAAAAAATAATGGATTAAAGTCATTGTATGAATTACCATGAAGGCACATGTGCCAAAATCATTTAGTTCTGATGAATTAATTTTGCACTTCTTTTTTACTAATATTCTCACATCTTCTATAATATTTTAATATTTGGTTTATATCTCATTAAAAATATTTAATTCCTGATAAATTTATTTTAAAATACAGGTTAATTATTTTTTGGTTATCTTTCAATAAAATTAATGAGTAGCAAGCATTTAATAATATTTACTAAAGATTGTATATTTTAACCATTTCACTTTTTATTATCTGTTATAAAATTTTCCAATTAAAAGTCATCATTAACCTAATAGTGTCTTGACTAAAATAAGATTATTAAAACTGGTTTCAGTATATATACAAAAAATAAAAAAACATTAATTTATTTTCTCTAGACAATATTAATACAATTTCATGTTGTAAAAAAACTTACAATATTTCTTCCCTTTTTGTGCCAATGCAAAAATTTTAATATTTTTTTTTATAATATGATAAAGATATTACGGTTTGAAAATCAATATATATCATTATTTATAATGATATATTATATCAAATTATGCCAAGGTAGATAAATTTAGGCGTCATTAGCTTAGAAACTCTTTTAATAATCGAAAATCAGTTTAAAAAAATAAAATACTACATAATGCGGAGAAAAATAAAATTTTAATTTTTCTTTTTCTCTTGTGGTATTCTTAAAACAAAAAATATTACTATAAATTCTTTGATATTGTTTATTATAAAGCAGTTAGTGCAACTGAATTTAATATCTGATTTTTGACATGAGATGCAAGATTTCATTGATTAAATTTGTTTTACAAGATGACGAGTGAAAATAAAAAAAATTTAAAGATAAGAAAAAAATATGTATTAAAACATGCAAATTCATGTAAATACGTAGCATTAAGACCTTTTCTTACTCCTTTTTAGCTTCATTTACATATTTCTATTTTAAGGGCTTTATGGAATAAATAGGATTATGTAATAATTTTTTATATTTATTTGTGTAGTATAAAGGTTACATAATATATTTTTTATCACAAACTATTTTATGAATATATATATATATATATATATTCATAAAAATTGTTCAAATAAAGATTTGAATATTATTATGATCGAACATGCATAATTATGCATGTTATGCATGTAAGTAATCAAGTGAAAGAGAAAGAGAGATACGACGATGCAGGAAGGTTAATGAAGTACCTACCATCATACAGCTAGACTGGTGATGCCTTTGATGTCAGTATAGTTAGATATGAAAGTATAGATAGAATGGCTCTTAGAAGCATATCAGTGACGTTGTCATCGAAGCTTAGTAACTTTTACCCATCAGTCTTTAGTTCAAAATATACTTCGCATTATGTTTAGCATGGTATTAACTTTTAAAAACAAAAAAAAAAAACAAGTTCTAATCCTATTTGACCTTCATTGATATTATGTGCAGAAGCAACAAGCTCGATGCACTTTATTAGATATTGCTCTGTGCAAATGTATTTTCTAATATAATTATAATATAATGTAAGACGAAGTTATATAGGATTTATGGAATGAAAGAACTGCATGGTATTTTAAACGGATATATACCACCCCCTTAAACTTTAAAGGATGAACATAGACCGAATCGCAGTTTAATAAAATAAACATATTTTTGCTACTGTACGTTTTATTCATTAATGATGATTTATTTTATTTTTTTACTGCAAAGTTTTAAAGTTCTTATATAATATTATTTTAGTCCTAAAAGTTTGAAATATTTATGTTATATGATGATATACAGAATAAAAATGATAAAACTTTTGTTTGAAATATGTATAATTTTTATACATAATTTTCAATTCTTTTCATGGGTATCAGAGATTGTGTTAGCCTCAATTAAAATGTGTAGTAATTACAAGTTTTAACTTGCTTTTCTTCCCTTTTTGTAAGAATTATTTACTTTTACTGATGGTAATTCAACAAAAATTTATATGTATTTATATACTACGGCTAAAGAGGGATTAAATTCCCTAAATAGCCACAGCCCTTGTGGCTGAATGTACAATGAATAAATACTGGTAATAACGGACCCTTTTTTTAAAAATTGAAAGACAGTTTCGTACAAGTAGACCTAGGATTATGGAGTATTGACCTCAATTTTTTTTTATTGCAGAAATGGATAGAGGGTGCAAAGTTGTGCTACCCTGATTTTTTTCAGATTTTTTAGAGCCCGGGAAGTATTTTTAAAAATTATTAAAAGTCCTTTTTGTGACGTCACGCGGCGTTAAGTCCTACCTTTTTCTTAAGGAGCGGCGTCTCGTGACGTCACAAAAAGAACTTTCAATAATGTTTTAAAAATACTTACCGGGCTCTAAAGAATCTGAAAAAAATCAGGGTAGCATAACTTTGCACCCTTTATCCATTTCTGCAATAAAAAAAATTGAGGTCAATACTCCATTATATCTTAAATTTAAATCTCTTTAATTTTATGTTAAATCTCAAACATAACAACGTCTTTGTAATATACCGTATATATATATATATATATATACATATATATATATATATATATATATATATATATATATATATATATATATAATCGCTAAGCAAAGTAGTGAGTTGATATAGCCTTGAAATTTTTAGTACTTATGTTAATCTTACTTTATAATTTTTTTTTTGTTCTAAAAATTTGTGGTAATATCTTTGTATTCTTTGTGAATAACGTGAATAACAGTAAAATATGCGTGGAGAGCATATGCATGTTCATCGAAACGCAAAACTCATATGAAATTTCTATGGCCTTAAAGTTGAACCTTTCAATTAATTAAAACTCTTTAAACTGTCACATATGTATGCTATATTGAGAAATCGGGAAGGGGGGGGGGGGAATCGTATAATCGTATTAAACCACATAATAAAGGACGAAGAATTTCTCGATCACAAGCTGTTTATGTTAAAAATTATTGTAACACCCTGAAATACTTGATTATATAATAAATAAAAATTCATAATTAGAAAATGTTACAGATTCTGTCTTTGCTTTGTGTCTTAGAACTTTTGCAGTAAAATTAAATTTTCAAAACTGAAAATACGAGCAAGAATACCACGCACTAGCTTCCGTTGGTAACGTCAAATTAATTTGTCTGTAGTTTGATACTACTATTATATAAACGCGTAAGTTCATATACAATAACCCCTTCTCTACCCCCTTTTCATCTACACAGCAAAGCAGCCACCAGTAGCTAGCTGCTGCTGCGTCATTGCTATAGCACGCCTCATTTCAGTCGCCTCTCTCTCTCTCTCTCGCTCTCTCTCTCTCTCTCTCTCTCTCTCTCTCTCTCTCTCTCTCTCTCTCTCTCTCTCTCTCTTGCTTCACACGTCACACATTATACGCCCACCCAACAAGGCATATCCCACTGCCTCACTGCCTCATTTCCCACTCAAAGAAATCCTTTACATGCGATTGCCTTTATGGAGGACTTTGGGTGGTGGTTGGATGGATACTCGTTCGTTCGCCCTTTATCACTTAAAACTGGAGTAGGCCAATAACAATATAGTGGTGTAATATTATACATGTATAACACTATATGTGTACATTTTTGGCTAATTTAGTGCATGTTAAAAGTTAAAATAAATTGAAATTTAATGTTAAAAGAAAAACATCTTATAACAAGCAATGTAATTCTGTAAAACTTATTATAACTTTAATGTAAAGCTTCTAACAACAATATATTTATTTTTTTATGTTTTATTAGCTAGGCAATTAATTAACCAGTGCTAAAAAATATCATTTCGTTGGTATATATCAGAAATTAAAATTCTGGACCGATAAAAAAATAATTACTTGCGCCACCTATTTGCATGCATCCGCTCAACATTGCTGCGTGAATTGAATTGACATAATTATTATGTTTCATGTGTTACAACTTGTATATATATAGTAATATATTATGAAAACAATTAAGTTAACAAGTTAGTTACGTCATTGAAAGCAATTAAGCATGGAGCGATGTTGAGCGGGGGTGCTTGGCGGCACGTGAAAGGCACACTTGCTTCAATATCGTATGGCAGCCATCTTGTCGGGAAAAAATTGCTTCTCGCATTGCGATTTTATCACCTTTCTTGCGCCTTCAAATCCCGCTCGACATCGCTCCATGAAAAACCAGAGAGATTTAAAAAGCATGTTTTTTTTAAGAAGCGTTTTTCTTATCACCTGATAAGAACAAAATCTAATAATTGATTGTCTAATAATAGAACATGTGCGATCATCAAATTTTTTTTATGTTGTATCAGCTCAGCAAATCAAGGTAACCGTTACAGTGGTCGATCAATAGCTAGTATTTCGATATAGATTGGAGAAATATGACCCGCAGCACAAGAGATGACCCGAGACAGGATAAGGTTTCAGCATCTTCTTCAGTACCCGTGGGAGGCCTTGGATGATCATCTCTAATCAAAGAACCAAGGGGGAAAAAGAACACACCTTATAAGTTACACCTGCTCTGAGTGTATATAGATGAAGCATTTATTTTTTACGTCGTTGCAATGTAACTGAAATTTCCTTTTTTTTTAACTAATTGAAATAAACTTATAGAATGTTGAGCAATAAAAAATAGTGAATATTGATTAAATTTTTTATAAATTAATATTCATTAATAGTAAAATTAAAGTGAATAATTATAAGAAAAAAATATCGTCAATATAAGGAATATAGTAAAAATGTAAACATTTATTAAATGCTTTATAAAAAAATATTAAATGGAATAATAACATGATTATAAAGAACTGTGATTTCAAAAGAAAATTAATTTAATACTATAATTAATTGACTTCGCCATACTTAATGTTATAATTTTATAAAAAGATATGCATTATTTTCAAATACATAATACATGTAAATTTATTTCAATAGATTTAAAAATAGTTTTTATATGTAAATATAAAATATAAATAACATTTTAATAAAATAAATGGACATAGTAGTGCCTATATAAACAATATACATACCAATTAACTTTAATTTAGAACATTATTATATTGGCAAAAGCATCTCCCTTGTATAATATAGCTACTATATAATAATTATTTTATGCAGTATATTATAAATATAATATAATACACTATAGCAGTATAGCACAAGGGTTCATTACTATTTATAATGTAATTGCTTACTACCTATATAATATAGTAGGTAGTACACCCATGGCATGTGCTGATAGTTAATTCCATTCATTAATCTCTTTAGCTTTGAATAACATTCACTAAACTATATTACATCTACTTGCATATATGTACTGTATTTATCCGTATATGATATACTGCACATATATTGAAATATAAAAGGTATAATAATTTATTAAAATATACTGAAAAAGTTTCCATTACATATTAAATACATCATGCAATTTATAATTTTATTATGTAATATGTATATATGTTTAAATTTTTTACAACTAGTTAGGCTGAGAAAAAAATATTTTTTTGAATTGGAATTGGGAATTTTTTTTTTTAAAGGATTAATGTCATCATTGCTCAATATTTTCTGATGGTAAACTGAAAATATTTTTATTCCATAATTATTAGTTTGCTAATGTAAAAAAGAGCAAATCGGTGTAGATATTAACTAAGATAAATTATTAAGATATTAAGTAATCAATTTTTTCATGTGAAAAAAATACTGATATATGACTAAAAGTCTCAGCAGTCCTCAAACATTTGAAACAATGCTAATCTTAATATGCTGAACATCTCGAAAATCTCACCGATTTTGCTCTATTATATTATTATTACTATTTTGCATGAAAAATAATTTCATGGTGTCAGATAGGTTTGCTATAATTTTCAGAATGGTGATCTTCTAACGTAAGTCTATTTCTTACCATTAAAATTAATCCTTAAAGTGCATACAAATTAAAACATTGGAAGCAACAATTATAATTAATACAACACAGCACAAATTAAACAAATTGAATATTTGTTTAATATTCAACAAATATTGAGAGAGAGAGAGAGAGAGAGAGAGAGAGAGAGAGAGAGAGAGAGAGAGAGAGAGAGAGAGAGAGAGAGAGAGAGAGAGAGAGAGAGAGAGAGAGAGAGAGAGAGAGAGAGAGAGAGAGAGAGAGAGAGAGAGAGAGAGAGAGAGAGAGAGAGAGAGAGAGAGAGAGAGAGAGAGAGAGAGAGATTTTAACCAGCATCCATTTATTTTTTTAAATATATTTTTATTAATATTATTCTTTCCATAAAGTTAACAACATGATACATTTAAAAAAAAAAAATAAAAACTCTATGTTTATTACTCTAGCTGTACGCAGTTGATTACGGTGACCTTTTGGTGCTCATATTTTAGCATAAAAAAGCAAAATTAATTAAGATTTATTCAAAACATGTATTTACGTGTTTATACTTAATAAGACAATATCTTAGCATTTAACTTTTTTTTTTTTTTTTTTAACATGTTTCAAATTGAGCTTTATTAAAAACTTTTAATACAACTTTTTGTCTGCAATTTGTTTACTTTTTTAAATTTATTTTCGTAAAAGTTATGAGGGGATTGCTATTATATCTATTATATCAGTATACGAAAAGAATACTAAAATACAAATAAAAATGAAAAGTAAATTTTAATATACTCTACGAAGTGTAAAATAAATCTTAAGAAGCATCTCCTGTACCACTCAGTTTGTAAAGTGCTGAAGAGTACAATAGGTATGTACCTGCAATGCAATTACTTGATTGCTTCCACTACATTACGTGAAATGAGGGAAGAAATAGGTCAAGAAGAGAGTAAGAGTAGTTTTTCTGCTTCTGCTGAGATAAAATCATTATCTTTTGTTTGAATATAAAAAATACCAAACAATGGACAACCTTCATGAAATTTGTATTGCATATTTGAATAAAGGGCCTCGGGCGACAGTGGAGTATCAACCATCAACCTCAAATTTTTTTATTGCAGAAATGGATAGAGCGTGCAAAGTTATGCATGCTACCCTGATTTTTTCCAGATTTTTTAGAGACCGGGAACAATTTTTAAAAAATTATTGAAGGTCCTTTTTGTGACGTCACGAGGCGGCAAGTCCTATATCTTTTTCTTAAGGAGCGGCGTCTCATGACGTCACGAAAAGAACTTTCAATAATTTTTCAAAAATAGTTCCCGGCCTCTAAGAAATCTGCAAAAAATCAGGGTAGCATAACTTTGTACGCTCTATCCATTTCTGCAATAAAAAAATTGAGGTCGATACTCCATTGTCTATACTTTTTCGTCTTTTTTTTTACCCTTAAAATCGTGCTGCAAAATGCTTTGACGTCATAGTCATGCAAATTAATACGCAAGCCTAGGGAAAGATGTAACATGACTTGATTTTAAATGTGACAGTTATATACATTTAGAAAGAAAGAAATAGTAAATATGCAAAGTTTGATGTATTAAGAAACTGCATGACCGCAAATTGCATCAACTTGACTTTGATACAAATAACATCAAATTTTACGTTAATTTTTAGAAATTGGAAAGCAGGCTTTACAGATACAATTTAAACAATATCGAACAAACTTAATTTGAGAGAGTATGCATTTATGCATACTTCTAAAGAAAAAAAAAAGAACAAGGAAAACTTTTTTTTTCCCTTATACTGACGTCTTTGAAATACAAAAGAATTCTTTGTGCACCCATCACTGTCTGGAAGTTTGCGTTCTCAGCAGAAAATAATAGCAGCACTAGATTTTTAATACACACTGTCAAAAGGTAGCATAATCGATATTTCATATAACAGGATTACATACAAGCTAAACTGTAAGCTTCTGATAACAATTGTATATTTTAAAATGTCATGCGTTGTTTAAGCGGCAAAATCCTGGCATGTACAGTATGTTCAAAATATAATAACTATCATTCATATCATACAAGAAACAAAAGCAAAGTGGCAATAGATGTACACAATACTGTATTTATATACGAAAAAAGTTCTATGGTATCACACAGCATGATTGTCTACCGAATAGCCTTAGAAATATAACTAATCACAATTATTTTAAAAACATGCTAAAAAAAATTAATAAATAAAGAATATTATTCAGTGAAATCATTTCTTAGCAATAAATTGCCAGAAAGTATTGTTTTAATGTTGAATTGATTTTTATATGTTTATCGACAATTACAAATTATGTATGTATCTTGGTATTTATATGTTCTTGTGTCATTCATTAGTTATAGAAAAAAATATATTGACTTGATCAATGTTTGTATATGTACAACCAAATGTTCCAATAAAAATAAATAAATAGAAAAGAAACAATAATCATATTACAACTTAAATAAATCACATGGAGATTCATATACGATTACCAAAATTAATTAAAACTAAACAATTAAATTTAAGAAACAGATAGTAGCAAAATTAAAGTTACCTTTTAAATGTAAAAAATACTTCCTTTAATTTAGCTTGTTTTATTCTCCTCTTGAGTCATATATAATGGTGTATTTATATTATAATACAAAATTAATATAATGAATGAAAGTAACATAATTACAATTTTTACAGTTAATTTTTTATATTCATTCATAAATAAATTTTATTTCAACTATATACTTATTACGTTCGTATCAAAATTTTCTCTCTGAAAATGAAAATCATATTCTTTGGAGTGAAATGGAGTGTGTGCCTAAATATATGAATATAAACAATAAATTTTATATTTTAATATATTTTACTTCATGCTTATTTCATAATCCTATATAATATGAAATTCTGAATGCATCTAAATATAATTTTAATCAAATTTCAAATCATCCAAGCAAAGTCACTTTATTATTATTTTTTTTTTTCAAATTTAATGCTGTAGAAAGGAAGAGAGAGAGAGAGAGAGAGAGAGAGAGAGAGAGAGAGAGAGAGAGAGAGAGAGAGAGAGAGAGAGAGAGAGAGAAAGTGTTTGAAGAAACCCATTCCTCACCGGCTTACTTACCTTCTAAATTATTCATTGCCTTTGTCCTCACAGTTCATGACAAACAACAAAGACACAATTTATCACGTGTATTAAAATATTGATTTATTATTAATGATAAATTTTTCTGTGATTTTTTCAGTCATCGGTATGCACATAATACTATACAATTTAAATATTTAAATACAATTATATAAATATAAGCGTTCGGAAGAAAAGAATGTTCTCGGTCGAGAATTGAACCCGAGACCTAGCTCTGGATGTCATGTCCAACGCTCTAATGCATTGAGCTACTAGAGAACATAGTTAACTTCTCCGCTTTTACTTGTGTTTGTAATTGTAGTTAACAACAGAGCTTTGGACATAACATTCAGAGATCTCGGGTTCAATTCTCGACCGACAGCATTATTTTCTTTCAAACGCTTATAATTGGATTTCCGAGCATCCGATGACGGAAAAAGCACAGAAAAAAGTTAAAATTGATAACATCAAATATCATCGTCTGATGTATCAGCTAACCGGCTTTATCTTAATTTTGAATTTTATATCGATTTCATTGAATTTTTTGATTTGATGTACTTACTAGGAAGTTTACAAATACCATTTTATACTTAAAATTGATTACCTTATATATACGTCTTACACATTCAATACTCTAAATGCGTAATACCGTTTATTAATCAGTGTCTTGAAGTTTGCATAAATAGAGAGGAAATAACGTCACTTGTATAGAAGGTTATTATTCAAGCCGTAATAAGTAGTTTACAAGCAGGTGGCTGTAAGCCTGACGATCGTCTTTGTTGTTAAAACATTGATTGCTGACGAGAATTCGCTTTTCCACACAACAATATTGATTTCTTTGTTGTGTACTCACAAGAAAAGTGCTAATTATTTTTTTTTCAGATTTCGTTAAAAATAATGATTATTAAATTGAATTTTTATTTCAAAAGAGTATGTTGTATCACAAGAGAGAGAAAAAAATGTTGTTGAAAGTATATCCTAAAAGCTTTGAAACAAACCGCATGAGCATGCGGCATGATAAATTAAATTCTTTCGACTTTTCACTTTCAAAAAAAAAACAAAGTTACAATTTCATTTGTCTCGAAAAAAAGTAAAAGTGGTTATCGTGGGAAAAATACATTTTATCCTCATAGCGTAGTAAGATTGAAACTTTTCGCATAGCAATTAATTTTTAGTTTTAAAACTTTTTTACATTTTATTTTATTTATATAAAGACGCACTTTTAAAAAAGGAGATACATTCTCTGCAAAACTTATTAATTAGAAAACGCTTTATCTTGCAATACATATATATATATTATATATATTCAATTTATTCTATACAACTTTTTGATTTAAAATTATTATGAAGAGAAGGATTCTAGGATGATTCGGTGCAAAAACGCGCGGAACGGATGTTTCGATGCAAAGGAGGGCTCGGAGCGGGGAAGTTTGGGTCCATGGCATAAATACGAAATAACTTAAATGAATATCTCACGCTTTCCTTGTAACTTTCTTTAACACCGAGCTATCCTTAGCACCGAATCATCCACCTAACAAATTTTAAACACCGAATCATCAAAATTCGCTTGCCGCATCATAGGATTTCACAGCTTATGCGTCAAAATCGCGTCGCATCGCCGTTGCTGCTAAAGTATGTTGAATCCGCCTTTATAAGATACAATACAATTTTTCTATTTATTGCAAAGACTTTTCTTTACAATAAAATTTTAACTCCGCTTATTTGTGTAGAGATGAAATTTTCTTGTACAAAGATAAATCGTACACAAGGGTATATTTCTTTTTACCAATCATGCATACTGTGTAATATAAACTATGTTTTATAACGAATCACTCCGAATCAGGGCAAATGTATCATATGTAAGGTAAAGTAATAAATAAGAGCATGGATTTGAAGTATAACCTTGACTATAATATTAATCAAAATAATTGGTATGTTATAACTGACAAGAAAGCTGGTGCTTTAAAGTTACCTGTGTAGTTTACCTGTCTGAAGTTAGTGTCAAAGAAAATCACCAGATTGGTAAGGCAAACTTTTAGGAGCACGATCACAGGCTGTGCTCCTCGCTTTGCTACAGATTTACGTTCGCTTGGTTTGCTTCAATGCTATATAATATTCTCATCATCTTATTATGATTCTTGAAGCAAAAAGAAGAAAAAAAAAATCATGCCACTTATAAACTAACTTGAAAGATTTTAAAGTGAAATTGCTCCGCTTTCAGCTGCTATTTTTAAAAAAAGAGGGGGTAATGTGTTTCATTTTATTTGCTTAAAAATTTGTTTTTATTGTGATATGTATATTATAGGCTTCAATATATTACATTAAGATGAAAATTCGCTTATGTATATAATGGTTAACCGTTGTAAAAATAAATGTTGAAAAATGGAACGTTTAAATTTTTCTCCTTTTTTTTTTTGTCCTTTAATGAACAACCTTCATGAATTTTTTTATTGTATATTTGAATAGAGGACCTCGAGTTATATGTATGTATTTTCAATATTTTTTAGATTTCTTTAAAACTTTTAAATTGTGTTGCAAAATGCTGTGATGTCCTAGTAATGAAAATATTTAACACACAAGCATAACGAAAGAAAGACTTTGCATGATTATGACGTCACAGCGTCTTTCCCTTAATTTTGAGGATGTTAGAAGGGTTCAAGAAAATATGGGAAAAATTGACTATACATAACTCAAGATCTTCTATCAGAATATGTAAATTCATGAAGTTTTTACGTTTTATTTATTCATTTATTTATTTTACTTAACCCAATATTCGAACATTTTTTTTTACAGGTTTGCACCCTATGAACTTAGAGCTCGAGGCGAGGTAAGGGGTAGGAATGATGAAAAAAAAACTACTTCTCATGAATGGACCAAAGTGATGTCTATAGCGAACCACACAAGTGCAGCTAATTTGTCACTTCGCCGTGGCAACTTGTTTGGCATCCAAACGGATCCTCACACAGCCCTTGAAGACGTCGCCTCACCTTCCGCATTTTAAACATCGCGGACTCTCATTATTTATTTTGTTTGACTGATTTACACAAGATACAACAAAAAATGGTGGGGTAACTAAAAAAGCACCAACAGGCACTAAATCATAATTATAATTAATTAATAGTTATAATTACATAATCATGCAAACAATTTTTATATTTAGGGGTGTGTATATTTTGGGGTTAAATTTATTGATGTATCGATTTAGAATCTGTGAACCTAGCAGTTATTGCCAGATTTATATATTATATATTTTTGGGGGGGGAGGGGGGAGAGATTTCAGTGATAAATTTCTTTTCTTTAAATTTTTATATGTAAAATTATTAGTGATTTACGTACTCAACTTGTAACTCAGTTGCAGAAATATTCTGTGCTCAAATATACAGTGTGATATGCATGCAGCAAGTAAGAATGTGTCGGGAAAATATGCCAAAGATGATATTCAAATATGCAAGAAATATCCAGGTTTTAATATAAACTGTCATCTTCAAAGGACGGATAAGGACGTGGTTTAATTACACCTCCTCAATGTTTATTAATTAATGGTAAATAATTGCATGATATTAAGCATGGTTCAGTAAGTTTTCAAGATAACTATCACTAAGTAATTAATTAGCTAATGTTCCTACACTATAACACAGTCATAAACAATGTGACGTAATGGTTTGAAAATTACTAACACTCTTTATGATTCAGCTACATTAAACATTAATACTGCATTTATTTTATTAGTATTAATTAATATGATTCAATAAAATTAACGTATAAAATGCTGCATTTAACTTGAAATGTGATTATATGAATTTTAGTATTAACTTAATTCAATTAAATTAATACTAAAATTCATGCAATCAAATTTAAATAATTTTATACAGGTGCATTTATTTAATATATTTTTTACTTCTTTCAAAACAACTTTTAGCTTAACTTGTAAATTTTTAAAGCATTAAGTTTATGATTACCAGTCCAGTTAGAGTCATTCAATATACACGTAGAGACATTAAGGTATATACTGTACAAAACTGAAATCATAGTAACCCTTTAATTGCGGTGGCAGCAATGGAGAACAGCAACAACATGGCGGAGAGGCAACTTGGAAGGAGCAGTTTGGTACACACTATACATTAGGCTGACCTCAACACACATCATCAGGGAGAGATGAATGGGAAAGGGAGAGATGTCCAAGCCAGCTGGCCAGTCCACGAGCGAGGAAGGGTGAGACGACGTAGTGAAGGCTCATTATTTGACTGAACTCCACTCCAATTCCAAGTAACGAGCACTCCTTTCATTTCTCCATTATATATGCCTGCTTGCTTGCGCCCTCGCGTTTGCCTGCTGCCCTTTATATAACTTTCTCCACAAACGTTAGTCCATTTTAAATGTGTTCTCTGTGTATATACAATAATATTAATATACTCTATACATGCAACTACATGAATTGTAAATAAAATAAGCAATATTGCTTTTTTTTTTTAATAAATACATTTTTATATACTTCAACTTTTTAATGTTTTTCTGCTTTTTCATAGCTACTATATAAATATTAATATTTTGGAATTATGAAGTTTTCATATTATTCATTTTATTAAATTTACAATATTATTGCTATTATACAAACATAAACTCATAAAAAAATGTATATTATACAAATAAAAAAAACAAGCTTAATGGCTTTTACTTCCTTTTTAATTTAAACTCACATGATTTATTAATACAAAATTTAATTTTGTTACTTCAAAATTTTTTTTTTACTAATGTAATCTGTTTTTGTTTTTTAACATTTTATGATAAATTTACTTAATTTACGCATCAATATTTGTATAGCATGAGGTTAAAGGCATTGGGTGTAGCACCGGTAGTTGGCAACACTGACGTATCTTCACCATGTTAATTTTTTATCATTGCTCCTCGGAGTAATTTTTATGCTAGAGCTAAGCTGATTGCTGTAGTATCAAGATAATTAGTAGCCCAAGTGCACAATTTGGCTAAATAAAGCCTGATTTAAAGAAAAGTATTTTTTTTAAATTTTAGAAAAAAGCATGTAAATTTAAAAAAATTACTAAAAAATACTTTTCTTTAAATTAGGCTTTATTTAGCCAAATTGTGCACTTGGGCTACTAATTATCATGATACTACAGCAATCAGCTTAGCTCTAGTATAAAAATTACTCCGAGGAGCAATGATCAAAAATTAACATGGTGAAGATACGTCATCAGTGTTGCCAACTACCGGTGCTACACCCAATGCCCTTAAAATATGATTGAGTAAAAAAAAATAGAAAATAAAACAACAATAACAAATAAGCACTTTTGTATTGAATATTTTGTATGTCTAATCTGTCTACACAAGAGTAGAACCTATAAAGACAGGGACGGAGGGTGCAGGCCAGAAAAGGCCGGATCGAGCCACGGTCTGTCTAGAAGACGGGCCGGGATCGAGCCCATGCATAACACACTAATGTACTAGGGTGCGACAAACCTTAAGATGAAAGGATTAAGGAGACTGGATCAAGTACGAAGTTATTGTAGGATCGGAAAGGAGGGGAAAGAAGGAGGCTGTAGGAATAAGTATACAGTATATTATACACACCTTTTTTATTATAATACGGGGTAATGTACTGTACAGTACAGTAGAAAAGCCTGATAACAATTAAATAATAAAGAAGGAAAATATAACACTGACATTTCCTTCTTCGTTTCCTTGATGTGAACGATTTTACAAAGGACATTGAAGTACTATAATAATTGCGTTACGTCATAGGCAAATGATATGTATGTCATTTGCAAATATACCGAACAGTGTGGCACGATTGGTTAAGTGTCGGACTTGTAATTTGGATCGTCTCCAGAGCTTGGGTTCGTTCCCGACTGCCTGCCAGTTTGTGAGTGATCCTGAGTGTGCTCGCCAGGTGGCTGCAGCTTGCAAGTTGAACACTGTATCGGGAGGTGCTAATGTTCACTTTGGTACTCTCTGCCTTGACGGTGGTTTTCTGTGGTTTTCCTTCATCACTCCCAGTTGAATGCCGGGGCAGTTCCTAACACAAGGCCACAGCCACCTCCTTTCCTATCCTAGTATCCCACTGTTGTTGATTCTGTTGTTAAGTTTGAATGCTTACACTAATAGCAGAATATGCTGTAGTAAGCTAACATTGTAAAATAAATCAATATAATTCAACGCCTTGTTATTTATTTTAACGTGTTTACGCCCCTATAGGTCAGACAGAGTCAGTTCATAAATATATAACACAATTAAAGTAACATACACAGCTCTTTTAATTTGCTCTATTTTTATAGAAAAAGAAAACATGCACGAGTTTTCTATTAGTCATAATTCTAAAATTAATCATTTATTTAACTGTAAAACTTATAAAGGGGCATTCACAAAGCCTTAAGGCCACATTTAAATTAAGGCTCAATAATTTAAGACCAAAAATTTTGGGTCTAAAAAACACGTCTAAAATCAAGCTTTAAATTATCGAGCCTTAAATGTGGCCTTAAGACTTTGTGAATGCCCCTTATAAAAAAATAATGAAATTTTAATACACATTTTTTTCTTTGTGAAATAAATAAATAAATAAATAAATGAATGAATGAATGAATGAATGAATGAATGAATGAATGAATGAATGAATGAATGAATGAATGAATGAATGAATGAATGAATGAATGAATGAATGAATGAATGAATGAATGAATGAATGAATGAATGAATGAATGAATGAATGAATGAATGAATGAATGAATGAATGAATGAATGAATGAATGAATGAATGAATGAATGAATGAATGAATGAATGAATGAATGAATGAATGAATAAATGAATGAATAAATGAATGAATGAATAAATAAATAAATAAATAAATAAATAAATAAATAAATAAATAAATAAATAAATAAATAAATAAATAAATAAATAAATAAATAAATAAATAAATAAATAAATAAATAAATAAATAACAGAGCTGGAATATTTGGTATTATTATTATTTTTCTTCAATCATTGCTATTATAATCTTTGATAAATGTGAAGCGCGTATACGCACAACGTGCATCTTCATAATTAAATTTTAATAACGTTATAGACTTCACCTCAACTGTGCGGTTCACATGATGCTGCCTAACTGTTGATGCTACATCACAAAACGAACGGAGTTAAAGTTTTACCACTAATTTAAACGCTTTAAATAAATAGCTACGCATGAAAACTACACACAAATTTCAACTTAACTACATTAACTATGTAACACCTAAAACATAAAGTACATTTCTAATTGCAAGGGGGAAAAAAAAAAACTAAGACATTAAATTGTAATGTAATCTTCTTTTCCTTATGGTTTCCTTATGTTTTCAGTTATTATACTGCCAAGAAAAATTAAAAAGTAATAATTCATAAGTTAAAAAAAAAAAAATGAAACTTGCGTGTTTCTGTAAAAACTAATATAACGACCGAGTCCTGTATCATATACAACTGATTCAATCATCGACAGAGATTTAGTCAGTAACAATTAAAGATTGTAAGATAATAACCTTGGCTAATCTTGTAAATTAAAATATGACCAATAAAAAAAAAAAAAAAAAAAAAAATTAAATTCATGCTGGGGAAAACTAAATTCATTGATCCAAATTGTGCATAAATATTAATTTAGCTTGCTGATGCTATACTTAATTCTGAATTTTAATTGATAATAATATAAACTCGTGATCCTTTAATTAAATTACATTATACCAGTTACGTTTTTTTGCTATCTTTATGTCAAAGTTGAATAAAAAAAGTCGACCCTCAAATCAAACCTCCATGTATATAGCTGCATGGATTACAGAGGAGCCTGCCTTTCATAGTTTTGTATAGGATAAATAATAAACTTTCGTCACTTCTGTAATATAAGATATTTATTCATTTTTTTATTTATTTTATTTGAACTTTAAAAAAAAATTTGAAGAGGAACTAGTATAATATGACAAACATAAGTTTTAGTCACAATAATTAATTAGTTAATTATAATATTGCGTGTTGGAACATTACACGTCATGGCACGACATGATAACCATTATAATTTGTACGATATAATGAGATGAAGATAATTCTACAAAATGTATGTATAAAATGTTTGATCAATAATACCAAATTTGAAGGTGTTATAATATTCATATTTATATCACTTCATTTTAGTCGACTCGACACGCATAAAAAAAAAATCAATATAATCGAATTTCCTATATAAGAACTTGAGATTTAAAACATAAGGATAAAAGAGAAGTGAGATAACGGGAGTGTTGGATTCAAGGTGGAAACTATTGTGTTAACTGGAGCATATAACCTTCACAGCAGCAGTATAGCAGATTGACACTACAAATAAACAAATGGGCTAGGCAAACTAATCTGACCCCTAGAAGATAACGTTGAAAAAAGTCCAACCAAACTTTTTAATCAGATGAAACCGGAAAACGAAACGTAAGGGGGGCTTTTAATCAGGGACCGGAAAGCGAAACGTGGAAGGGGATCCAATACAAAAATCCAATTAAGTAAAAAAAAAATCAGTAAAAAAAAAGACCTTACGCGGACTCGAACCCACTCCCGCCTGCATGTAAAGCAGACGTGCATACCCCTGCGCCTCGCCACTACTACGGCGATTGGAAGAAAATAAAGTTTATTTGAAGAAAAAAAATGGACTTTTTTCAACGTTATCTCCTAGTAGCGTAATTCTAGGCAAACTCAAAGTTCTTGAGTTCAAATTTAATATACGTATATTTATTTACAGTTGCTAATTTACCACGTTGTTAGGTGCTTTTCCATGGAGCGATGTCGAGCGGGGCTTGGCGAGCCGAGACAAGCGCACTTAACTACTTCAATATCGTATGGCTGTCGCGCGGGAAGCGATTTTCTCTCGCCAAGATTGCTTCCCACAGTATAGAGAAGATAGTAGAGAAAGTCGTATGTTAGAATCGAAGTCGAAAACTGCTCGCGTCAACGGCATGTTTGTCCGCCGCAATGTTAAAATCATAGGAAAGGGGCACGACCAAATGGGGCATCCTGCAATGTTATGGTATAGGAGAATCAACTATAATCTGCTCTAACTCGGAAATTATTAAAGCTAGCACAGTGGAACTTTCACTAAAATATTAGAAAAAAAATCTAGTATTTTTTACAAAAAAAAAGTAAGCTCTTAACCCAATATTCAAAAAGTGTCAAAAATTGACTTCAGCTCCCCCGTAGCGCAGGTATGGGAGTTTGGCTACTATCTTTCCTGTACTGTGTTGCTTCCATATGATATTCAAGTAAGTGCGCTTTTTTTTTCGCCCCGCCAAGCCTCGCTCGACATCACTCTATGGAACCTTTAATCATCCCTTCGTCCCTAGGAATGAGAAAGAGGGGGGGGGGGGCACTGTTGTTTCTACCACTTAATTATAATACTCATGCATGCACTTACAATTAGTGTTGTAGTATATATGCTTCTGAAAAGTATGTAATTATATTGATTAAAACTACATACTGTACTACTATATCATGTTCCCCTATTTCATTTATAAAGTATAAGTATGTAATGTAAATTATAGATTATTATTATATATTTGTACAGTACATACATAACTAAAATTAATGTAGCAGAGAGAGAGATTGCTGTGGGGTCTTACAACTTGCATTGTTAGGAAAATTTTATGTAAACTCCCGTTCTAATGATTGTTACAGCATTACGCCTATTACATACTTGTTATCGTCGCAAATATTGACACATAGTTTTCTATTGCCTCATCTACATATATGTATAATTATTCAATGTAACGAAAAAAAAATCTCTGAAAAGTTTAAATAAATGTTAAAGATGCTGCTGCAATGTTATATTAAGAAAAATGTGAAAAAATCGGAAAATATGGATGGTAAAATAATTCATGAACATTTTTCTTCTTTCAGTACTTACTAATTAGCAGTAGAATTTACTGTACTAACATCATGCAGATGGAAAAAGTCTCATACAATTTTAGACACATAAACAGAGCTTAGCTGTCAAAATTATATAAATATTATGTGTTTGTTTTTTTCTATAGTATACTGAATATTATTACGGTAATACTTAAAACTTTAAAACTATTTGTTTCATTTTAATTGGTGGCATTTGTTGGAAAACTGAGCAGTAGTTTAAAAACAAACGTATAATCACCTACTTGAAAATGGTGAAGTCACAATTGAAATATATTGGGCGCGATTCACGAAGCAGTTAGTCAGGTTTCTAACCACGTTTAGCTTAACCACGTTTAACTAGGGTTGTTTAACACGTAAAACAGGTATATTTAAACGTGGTTAAGGTAAACGTGGTTAGAAACCTGGTTAACTGCTTCGTGAATCGCACCCATTAATGTCATCAGATGGTTTGATCACTTGATAATTGTTGGGACAAATTATTATACTCTAACACGGTTTCTCTTTCACGTACAATGCATGTTCATTGTCACAAGTCAGGATCTCTTATAAACTATATATAGACTATTTAATTTATTTTATTATGATATTTCCCTCATGAGTACATAAATAACAAGTCAGAGGCAGGAAATTCACAAACAGTTCAATAAGAACAATTCACTTCCCGAAGGTTGATGTGTAGTGAATCCCTGTAAATAAAATAAAATTTCAAATAAGTAAAAATTAAAATTAATTAATTAGAAATTAAATAATGATTATTGATAAATTTAATATTGTATGTTCATATACCCAATAATATGTATGTATCTTAAGCGGGAAAAAAGTTATGGGAAAATGTTCCATTATTGACTATATGTGATTTATTTTGTTATTCTCCTCTCCTTACATGACTTCGCATATTTGACTTATGTTCAAGGTATTTTTCTATTGAATTTCCGCTGAAATGTCTCTACCACTTCGTATACAATGCATATTATAATTAATAATGATAATATATATATATGGAGAAAGAAATTGCCTTTTTATGCAGTGTGTTTAGTTATTTTAGTGTTTTTATTTCAATTGTTGAAGAACTTTAAGTTTCATTTATTAAACCATCGTTACTCGGTACACGTCAACTCGAAGATGATTTGTAGAACACATTCAAATTCATTACAGCATGTCACCCAATTTATTTGCGCTTTTTTTCATTTTCCTTGATACTTTTGCCCTTTCAAATAATCATCATAATTATTCTTTGTTAAAAATCAGTACATAAAAGTAGAAGTAGAGTTTATAATTTTAATAGTTTAAAATTTAAAATGTTTATAAAATCTCCGTCTTCTTTCTTTTTACAGCAAGACGAGCTGATTTCCACATTATTATTTTATATGCGTTTGATAAAAAAAAAGCACGTTAAAAATTAACGAATTTAGTCAATTTAGTTTCTTGTAAATTTTTGAGCCATGCAAATTCTTTCAGTTGTTTATTTGACATGGACATATCTTGCACTTAAAGAGTTTGAAAACTATGGACAAGAGTAAATTATAGTTAATTTGAAAAGAAAATGCAATGGTACACGACGTCAAATATAATGAAGCTTTTCTGAAACGAGAGCTATGCTTTGTTGTTAACGTGCACCTGGGGAAACCTTGATCTATTTTATGTTAGATTATAACCATGGCAATGTTAAACACTTGCATGTAACTGATAAGTGAGTTCATTAATTAAAAATAATTGTTTCGACATTTTAATCAAGCTAGGACATGGGGCCTGTATTCGTTTTGTGATTCAATCACATTTTTTTTATTTACTCTTTTATAGTTTTTTTTTTATTATTTAACCTGAAAATTATTAAATTTATATATATGTATAATTTATATGTATATAATTGTGTGATTTTCAGTTATTTTCAGTTATTTTCAGTACCAGTAAAATAGTTTTGATTAACGTTCTTTTGATGGTTATCCTTGCTTAATTAACAATAACGTATTGTAATATTCTTAATTAGAATTTTATAATCACAATTAAATTAAAATTTAAATTATATTGCAAAAGGGCTTTCTGGCCTTCCTATACGTTTTTTAGCGTTATAAATCCATGACATAATTTAATTTTATATTATATAGGTCAGTACTTTTACTGTGTAAACCCCAATTGAATGCAAAAGTTTTAAAACTTAACAAATATTGTAAACCACAAACGCTGCAATGCACTTCCGGCTGCTGCCGGGGGAATATCAGATTAATTTACATGGTAAACTTTTTAGGCCAAAATTTTTGGAGAAAAATTAGTTTGTGTTTTGAATATATGCAATGTCACCCATATAAAGTAAGAACCGGTTGTGTATGTATATCCAAACTTCCACGTCAAACCAGAAAACAAAATCACAGTAGTTAAAGGAAAATTAATATTTCAGCCATGTTTTCTTTTCGAGGTGTGATTTATATCTAGTTAACGTTAACCAAATACGACAAAAAATTATTGATGTAAATGGCACGATGTTGGTTTTTTCAGCTGTGTATATAGCCAATTTTTGGTGGCTTAATTTCTTGATTAAAAAGGTAAAAAGGAGATATAATTTTTTATAGCTAAAACTTGGTAGTGCCCGCATCTATAATTATTTTAAAACATTATTATTCTTTTTGCCCTCTGTTGCTAAAAACTGTTCATTGCAAAACACAACTTTCAAATTTTAGGGTCTATATTTTGTTGTAAAATTAGTTTCGTAGTAAAAGTGTTTGAGAGTTAACTATATTATATCACAAGGCTATATAAAATTTTATGTTTTAAAGTTGTTTATGGTTAATTGCTTAATGTGCAGTAGTAAACCTTAGGTATAATAATTATATATGATTACAACCAGCACTGTAATGTTTTTAATGAATAATTAAATAACTAATTCTATTAGCATATAGTAATATATATATATATATATATATATATATATATATATATATATATATATACCTCAAGGCAATAAACACATTTTCATTTACGTTTTACCAAATTACTTTGCACTTCTAAGCAATCAGGTTAATTGCTAATAAAGAAAATATAGTGCACCTAATTTATTATTTACAAAATTAAATGCAGTTTATTTAATTGTGTTAAAAATGTAATTATATTAATTAATACATTAATTAATATTATATGCAGTTAATATTTCAATATAATAAATGTAAACTGATTTTAAGATAAGAGTTCAAAGTATTTTTCTTCTAAAAATATGCTTTTTAATACAGTATAGAATAATTTGGGTTACTCTTAATTAAAAAGTATTATAAGTACTTAATAGATAAATTGATGGAAAAACTTAAACTCAAATTATTAACTTCAGCTTCTAATAAACAATAAGTATTAACATAACAAAATACAAATTTTTATTTAAATCTGCATAATATTCACATTAAGTGTGAAGTAATTCGTAGTATAATAATTATCGCAATACTCCGTTAAAATTTTAATGGTAATTGATTATTAATTCAAATCATAAAACAAAAAAGAAAACGGGATCCCAGTGACCACATGGTGTACGTTCCGGGGACCTTGCGAGCATCCAATCCACCCAAGATCCCCGACGTTTTACGCAAGTAAAAGAATGCAAGACAGTGTCCTTTCCTTGCAATATTTGTTTGCTTTCTTCAAATATTATCAACAAATGTATTCTAAAGAATAGAGAGGTCACAGGCATCATGGCATCATATAAAAATATTTGTTAATTATTTTAATAATTATATTAAGTTAAAGAAAAATCACCGGCCAGAGGAGCGGAGCCTGTCGTCCAACGCTGCGGGATGATCGCAGGTAGGCAACCTTGAGGGTCGATCGAGGGCAGGTTAGATCCTGTTTAGGTATTAGGGATTAAGAGAGAGTCTGCCTGCGACCCTCAGGCAATACATCTATTTAATGTAAGACACTTTTAAATTTTTTACCTGTAACTTTCATGCTAAATAATGCGTGATCAGATCATTTTTCATTACAGTGATATATAGGAGGAGAAAATTTATTGGCTTCTACTGGGATGAAGCAATGCTGCGATTGCCATAGCACATAATTAATGCACAATGTTTGGAAGAAAATTTGCAATTATCGATTTATTTTAATAGTTATAACATCCTGAAATAATGATTTATAAATAATAATAAAACATGTGATGTGTAACAAAAATTTTCAGTGTAAAATAAAAAAATATTACATGTTATAAATTTATAGAAAATGAATGTTTTATTTCTTTATTATTTATACTCTTCAAGTTTCAAGCAATAATGCAACATGCAGAAACATGCAATATTGTTAAAACAAAGCATTATCACGTATTAAAATAAACTTTGATCAACATGCATGTTATAAGTATGCGATAAAACATTAACTTAAATGATAATTATTTAAATATTAATAAAATTGAAAGTCTTTTAAAGTAGTATAAAAAACTTTTTGCATAATAAAATTATACTGTCTGCAATATAAATGAAAATCTCAGGAGATTTAAAAGTTTACCTACTTCTATATTAATAGATTTTTACCTTTTATAGTTTTCTCACGTCTCAGATTTTTTCTTCTTCATAGCTTAACTTTTTTATTTTATATATTTTTTTTTGGCTTCATATAATACATAATCTCTTTTCGTTCTGAAGTCTCTAAAGTAAGTTGACCATATTATCATATATATTTTATACTTACAAGATACAAGTATATAATATATTTATATAACAAAAGTATTCGTATGTGTGTGTATCGATGCGAATCCGAGTCAAGAAGCAAACACGGTATAGGCAATGTATATCATGTATAGGCAAACTAAGAGTCCTGTACAGCAAAAGAAAGTTTGGTTCAGCTCGCGTTTCTTAAAAAGAAATAACTAAAATAAAAAGCAAGTAAATAACAAAGCAAGCAAACTAAGAGTAGCAGGGAAAAGGAGTTGTAAGATGAGAGTTAAGTCGGACCAACAAAAATGATGAAAAACAATTCTCTAGAACGTAAGTCTTTTTATGCAAATCTTCAGCAAAAAAAATTGTAGTAAAGAATTTAAAGAAATATATTACGTATTTTTGTTCAGTTGTTTTGTGTACAGAGTTAATCATAAAAAGCGAGACAAAGCAAATGGTGAAAAGAGGCGAATGTTGAAAAGAGTATCTCACTAATTTTGACCAAAATTATACGAAATAATGTTTTATCAGTTTTGTTATTTTATTATGTGAAACTAACAGTAAGTTAACATAATTATAGTTAAGTAATTGAAGTTCAACATAGTTGTATGTAAGTTTCCTCGATCTTTGTTTACATTTACACTGTTCCATTTCTCCTACTTAAATTTTGTAATTGTATATAGATATATATTATTATTATTATTATGTTGTTGTTGTTGTTGGTCAAATAAATAAATAAATCACATGATTAAATTATTCCTAGAGTTGAGGGCTAGGAAATCTACGTAGAAAAAAATACTGTGCCACTCAAGTATAATATATTTTTATAGTAGTTATCTTTTGATACGAAAGTTTTTTTTTTTTTTTTTTTTTTTTTTTTTTGTAATGACTGGTAATGACAGCGGTTCACGAAAGAGTTATATATCATTCTCACTAACAGCGGTTACTGCCATTAATTTACGCTGACTTCTTTGGTCAATCGCACCCTTTTTGAACGACTTGTTTAAAATTCTGTTAGTTATTTTGTTATATGTGTTTTACGTTAGTTTTAATGCCTAATTATATTATTAGCGTTCCTAATTATTAAAAGAGATTTTCTATGTCAAACGCACGAGTGGGCATGATTACTGTTTGCAACGATGTCCATTGCTCATACAGCAGCATCTCCTGATTCAATACCTTGCTATTTTGTTGGAGACTTAATTAATTAATTATCATGAAGTAGAAAATGAAAAACAGAGTGAAAGATTTATTATGTAAACAACATTCCCATCAAAAAAATGTTTGACTTACATTTTAGTTAATCAAATTATAAGTACATACGATTTAAAAGTGAAATTTTTAATCAAACTACACAGAATATAATTATAATCATTGCGGTTTGAACCAGAATTTAATCTTCAATTAAAATATCAGGGGCTTGGTAGATGTAAAACTGAGTTTTTCTTTGGACTAAATTATTATTTTGATCACACAGCTTATACAATACGAAAAATTAAGAATTTGTTATAAAATTTCTAAAATTTGCGAATACAACATTAATAGTCAAAATGCATGTACATTAAAAGAGGCGAATAAATAAAGCAAAAAAAAAAAAAAAAAAAAAAAAAAAATTACGTAAAAAAGTATTGTATCATATTATTACAATGGAATAAGAAACTTAATGAGCAATTAATTACTTTAATTAAAGTTTGATGAGTAATACCTGTTTATAAACCTCTAATTAATAATTATATATCCTGCAATATTCAAGCCGGGACGAGGAAGAAGTTCCAAACCAATGCAATTAACGAAAGCTCTGAAAACTGCCTGCCCTAGTTGAAAATTTACGTCTCCAAATTATTTTTTATACGTCTAAACCTAATCTTACAATGTCTTTTCACCTCAAGAACACGTCTTATTTCTTCCGAACTCAAAGTGAGTATGAAATGGAGACAATATTTCTAACATTTTATGCTCAATGAGAGGAAAGAAGACTTAATTTCATGTTTTTCCCCCTCTAAAATGATGGAATCAGACGAGGAGAGAGCTTAATATACAACGAATAAAAAATAAAATTTATTTCAACTCGGGTGGCGTTTTCGAAATTTGACGCTACGTATAAGAGAAGTTGACATTGTTTTTGCTATGAAGTTCCAAAATTGAAATACGAATGAAAAAGTCCATCAAGAAATCTCCAAGGTTTTAATTGTTTGACGATCGTAGAAACCAAAAGCATTTTTGTATTAAATGAGGGGCTATTATACATTGTACAGACAGTTACGTAAAAAGAAAACAATTGTTTAAGCCACAGTCCCCATTTTAATTAGTTTATAAAAAAAAAACTTACAATGGAAAAGCAGGAGAAGTGAGATCCAAAACGCAATGAAGAAGCTTAAAGCTTAAATACGATTTTATTTGAATTAAAATAAACATACCCTAGTGGACAAAATGCTTTGTTTATTTATTAATTAATTAATTATTTTTTTCTCTTTTTTGTTTTCATTTTCATCTTATGTTTTTTCTTTTTACTTTTTTTTTTCGTCAAAATTTAAATAAAACGTGTGAGTACGTTGTAAGATGTTACTTGAAAAGAAAAAATATAAGCTAACAAGTCGTTGAAAAGTACCATTCTGTTATAAATAAATAGTTATTAAACAACAGCAAAAACAATCATTCGAGTTACGAAATGATGATAATAAGTAAAAGAGAGGTAACAATCTATCAACTGGCGTGACAATCTATTATCAAAGAAAAAAGGGAAATAAACGAGGAAAAGAGAGAAAAAAATTTGTGGGTAAGACGTAAAATAAGTTGAACTTTATAGACAGAGAGACACCAGGAAAGTAACAGAGAAATATTCTGTGATAGAAAATGTTTAACTTTTTTATTATGAGATGTAAATCCATTAAAGAAAATAGATTTCTGATATTTGTATAAAATATACAAATTGTAATATCAATGTATACGTATAACAATATGTTATAAGACGTGTAAGTCTTTTAACAATGGACAACATACATGAAAAAAATTTATTGCAGAAATGAATAGAGGGTACCAAATTATGCTACTCTGAATTTTTTCAGATTTTTTTGAGACCCGGAACTATTTTTAAATAATTATTTAAAGTCCTGTGATTTCAGTTGGCACTTCTGGAGCCTCAATAAAAAGGATAGAGACTGGACGCCTATTGACGCCTCCAGGGGTCGTGGCCGCACTTTCAATAATTATTTAAAAATAGTTCTGGGTCTCAAAAAAATCTGAAAGAATTCAAAGTAGCATAGTTTGGTACCTTCTATTCATTTCTGCAATAAAAAATTTTCATGTATGTTGTCCATTTAGTCAATACTTGAACATTATAAAAATTAACGTTTTCACATTCAAAAGGAGAACTTTATTCTACAGCTGTATTAAATGTCAGTAATTTATTTATTATACTTATTCAAAAAACAGACTACAGGTTAGGTAATCCGCTTATAAATAATATACACAAGTTCATACATACAAATTCTTAGTTAAAATACACACGTACAAAAAATATTATATAACTAAAATCAATCTTGGTAACATATTATATAATACATTGCTTTTATATAAAATAATTAAGCATGCATTTGAGTTATTTACATATCTTTGCAATTTCTTGCGAAGATTGATGTAAAATGTCAAGCTCGTATAATTTACTGTACAGTTCATTGCAAAATGATTGAACTCTGGAAATAAAAGCATATTTATCATTATTAATTCTTGGGTTTGGTATAATATGTATGTTTGGTATGTCACAAGTATGTAATAACTTGTTATGAGAGAGAGAGAGAGAGAGAGAGAGAGAGAGAGAGAGAGAGAGAGAGAGAGAGAGAGAGAGAGAGAGAGAGAGAGAGAGAGAGAGAGAGAGAGAGAGAGAGAGAGAGAAACATTTTACTCGAACATGCTGCAAACTATAGCAGCATTGACTAAAAATACGAAATAGTAGAATGATTAATTACATTGCAAGCATATTACTTCCTTACAAGATTTGCTTTTTGTAATTTCTAAAATCATTAGGTAATACTCAGGGACCGGATGCACGCGATTTTTTCGTGCATCCGAGATGCGCATCCGGATGCAAATTAATTTTTCGTGCATCCATGGATGCGCATCCGGATGCAAATTTATTTTTCATGCATCTGGGATGCGCATCCGGATGCAAATTTATTTTTCATGCATCTGGGATGCGCATCCGGATGCAAATTTATTTTCCATGCATCTGGGATGCGCATCCGGATGCATTAATTTTTTTCCGTGCATCTGGGATGCACGGATGCGGATGCAAGCCCATTTTTGCGCATCCGTGCGCATCTTGCATCTGCATCCGCATCCGCATCCGATCCCTGGGTAATAGCCACTTTTTTTTTTTTTAAAAAAATCGATAAATATAATGCATAATGTACAGGTTAATAATCATGCCAAGTAAAGTAATATCACATACGTTAACTTCCTTTCATAATTTACATACATTTTATTATGAAGGTGAAAATGGTGCAGGATTTCTTATTTTTACCAAGTCCTTCACTTCAAACTTTAACATACATTTTCATATTATGTAAATTGGAATTGACCAGATTGTGTAGTATAATATAAACTATAGCACTATGTTCACACAAAGCAGTCATTTTACGTGGAACCAAGCGAATTAAGGCAAAACTTACTTCGACATAATATTAGAGCGTTAATTGAGATGTCGTATGGGGTGCCTCAGCCTGAGAATATTTACAATGCACTGTCACTCTTCTTCCTCTATCAAAAGTAAGCAAAATTAATAATTATTTGGACCACTTAATGTGCGCTTTAGAGATATTATTTTTACCGACCTCAATGAGGTTTCCACGTTTATTTGGTTACACAAGACAAATTTTGGGAAAATCAGGTGGTTCACTTCTTAAAACTAGTAGCCCGAGTTGAAATAAATTTTATCTTTTATTCATTCTCCTCGAATTTTTTTCCTTCTATTTTGCTCCATTTCTACGAAACAGATTATGTCTTCTTTGCTCTTATATTGAGCATGGAATTTTAGAAAATATCATCTCCATTTCATTCTCACTTTGAGCGAGCAAGAAATAAGATGTGTTTTTGAGGTAAAAAAAAAAAAACGTAATAAGATTAGGTTTAGACGTATTTAAGATTGTTTAAGAATGAGTTGAAGATATAATTTTTTAACAAGAAAAGATGATCGCAAACTGCACCCTTTATCACGTGATATACTCTCTTATCATAATTCACAACATTCTTTTTTATATTACTTGCAACTCTTGCAAGAATGATTTTTCTTTAAAGTCAAAATTTAATCACCTTAATTTGAACTTTTGATTGCATGCCTGGTATTGGTTGAATATGAAAATGTGGTGTCACATACACCAATAGAGTTGTATTAATTATTGTTATTTTTTTTTTTAGCTGTTGTTTGTACGAAGATTTATTTAAAGATTAGTCACCAACTAATATTGATTTTGATAAGCAAGCTCTTTGTGATTTGAGGATATGAAATAATATTGTTATCATACAACTACTGCATTCGAACCCAAGCAGTGTGTATGTACTCTTATTTTTAAAATAATTATTAAATGCATAATTTTAAATAATTATAATTGTTTCTAGGGTTTCACATGCAAAGAAAGACATGCATGGCATACTATATAATAAATATACGCTTGATTGATAGTTTTCCTCATATGAAACTTAAAAAAAAAATAATAATAATAAAAAAAGCATAAAAAGTTTTTTTATTTTTATCTATGTATTGAAATCATGTTAAGTACTAAAATACGTAAATTCTAAGAAATTGAATTTTATATAGATGGGAAGTGCACTCTAACATGAAAAATACATAACAAAATCAATAATATTGATATAAAAATGTACATATATACTGTACTTAAAATACTTTATGTGTATTCCAAGTACACTCTATTCCAATAAAAATGTCCAATCTGGCTATACTTTTACATGAGCGGATCGGACATTTTTATTTGAATGGAGTGTACCTCAAAATTCTGTACTAACATAAAAGCATTTCAGTCATAAGTGCAGCAAAGTAACGTTCAGCCAGTTGGTGTTAATTCATAATTGTATTATATTTCACTACTATCTAATTTGCTCTGATGCATATATAGATTATGAGTTATGCAGTGTAAATATAATATATCTGTATGTTATATGTTGTGTAATCTGGGACTATTATGGTCAAATGATTATAAATGCAACCGCATTGTACGTACAATTTATCGCATTCAAATGCAGATTATAATGGAAATTTTACATAAATAAAACAAAAAACGTGGTGACCATTTTAATTATATATTTTAGAAGCAAAAATTGAATGCTACATAATCATGATATTTCTATTGTCAATGTAGTTTAATGTATAGCCACATTTGCAGCAGATCGTTAAGTCTATTCTATAAATGAGTTTGTAATATAAATAATAAAACATATTGTTTCGCATATTGTATTGTATTTTCATGCGTTGCATATTGAATATAGAATTATAAATTCAATTAGAAAATTAAATTAATTTTTATGTCAAGTTCTCTCAGTTCAACTATTATAAAATAATCATATTAAATTTTAACACAATTTATAAAGCAATGCCAATGAATTGTTTTATTTAAAAATTTTAAGCACTTTAATATCAGTTGATTGAGATCTCAGAACTAGCCGCTTTGAGACTTGTTTAGGATTTAAACTCATCATCAATGGGTGGTATACAAATTTTAAGGTTTTTATTTGTGTTACTAGACGTGATTCAGAAATTCAGCTGTTGCGAGAAAACCACCTAATGCCAATTAAAATTTGCATCAATCTTCCTTCAATTTACTGTGATTTACTCAAACCAAAGGCAATTAAGTTTTAGAACAATCGTGAATTTTTAAAACTTATTTAATTAAATTCCTTCTGCATTACAGAAATGTTCTATTGACTCAGTGTTTGTATCTGAAATTGATCTTAAAAAAATCATTAATATGTTGTACAATTATGTATCGTATAGTAATCTATAAAAAATACACAAAATTGATTTATTTAAAGTATGATATCATTCACAATTTAACATTTTTTATTTCATAAAAGTTATAGTGTATTTATAATCATGGCAGAATTAGTTTAATTTTCACAAACTTTTACGATTTTGCAATTGACTTTATACATACAATATAATATACAGCATATTTAAATTATGAAATATTATTGAATATATTTATTTTTATTAAATTGGTTATATATCACTGTGGGCGAAGATATATAATTTATTACTGAATGTATTGTGTTGAATTAACAAAAATAAAAATTTGAACAGATGAATAATCTACCTCTGTTCTGTAATAATAATATGTAATAGTCCTTGACTGCATGTGGGAGCGTCTTTTTTTATTATAAGAGAAATGTATTTTTTAAATCTTAAAAGTCAATGAAGACAAGATGTAATAACTCTATCAGATGACGGTATTTAACATTAGTTAATTAGAAATTATAAAGTGTGATTTTTATACCTTTTTTTTTTTTTTAGTTTGTGAAAAAAATAGCAAAAAAATGATGATGAAAACTGAGTTGACAGTCCATACATTCATTTCTCTTTCCTTCATTTCTAAATATATTCTATTCTATAATCCATTATGTTAATTAACTATAATCTCATAGTATGAGTATATCACTCAGGTTTTTATATATTTCATTTTGAATTATAAATTCACGTTGATGTATTATTTTTATAGCATTTATTGTGTTAACTATTTTAGTATTCATAAGAAAATACAAGATATAAAAACATAATCAATTTCAGCAATGATGTATATAAATAATATATAACAGAGATAAATATATCAATGCTGAATCAATATTCTAAAAAAATTAATATACCCTATACATATATTGTTCAGTTTTAGTAATACATACGCGCACTATAATATATGCCCTTAAGAATTTTAGTGGATGGCACTTTTTACAATGAAATCGATATTCTCTCTCTCTCTTTGTCTCTCTCTCTCTCTCTCTCTCTCTCTCTCTCTCTCTCTCTCTCTCTCTCTCTCTCTCTCTCTCTCTCTCTCTCTCTCTCTCTCTCTCTCTCTCATTAACCTCCCCTCTTGGTATTAACAAATAAATAAATTGGATAATTTAATTATTTTTACGTTATGTATACCAGGTGCACTTGTTAGTTGAATCGTGAAAAATCAATATTAGAACCATTAAAAACATTTTCATGTAATGTGGTATTTTGATACGAAAGATAAGCAGGTACGAAACGTGGAGCTGCTATCAAAGTGTAAGGCCTGATCAAAGGCAGGGCTGACAGATGGGAGGCAAGCAAGTGAGCATATTATGCAGCGCAAGCCTCTCTCTGTGTGTCTGGCAACTAGCTACTACACTCTGAACTGTAACCCCCTTTTAATACGGATTATTCTATTTGGAGAGCATGAGAATAATTTAGCTATGCAATCAATGTACACTTGTCACCTTGGAAAATTTTCATTTGCAGCCTTGTTAAACTGTGTTGAACGTTAAACTCACAATGATGATTAACAAGACTGTAAGCGGAAATTTTCTAAGATGACGAGTGTAAATTAAATTCAACATGAAAATGATTCAATTTTTAAAAAATATATTATTTTAACAATCATATATTTATAATTTGCATTATACATATTATATGCAGTGAAATGTTGTTAAATTATTTATGTGAATATACACTAGTATATATTATTGCTAGATTAATCATCATGTCTGATCGTAATGCCTGATAAAATAATAACCTGTATCATAATTATTATTATGTATATCAAGGATTTAATTACTTCATGTTCTAAGGAGTTACCTCGTCAATATGGAAAGTATACACCTGCGATTTTTTTCTTTTTTTTTTAAGCTATGTTATGTAACTACCAGGACTTTTTGTATATTACGCCTTTCGCTGACAAAAAAAAAATCTATTGTTTTGTATGTAGGTCAACAAGTTTGTTTACCTGGAAGGTAATAATAACGGTGGCTGGGGTTTTAAGATAGCACTTTGGTAACATGAACTTCTACATTTGTCTCAAATAGCTGGAGCGTGGCGCAGCGCATTGACTGGTTCTCATTAGTTCATTGAAGTCAAGCTACGTCAAGTGTTGTTAGTACTTGGATAGGTTACCGTTTCAAGCAAAACTTATATTGCTCTCTTCCTGTGGTAAATTCATTTCGCTTTCCACACAATGCAGTGATGTACTTGTACGTGGTTCCCCAGGCTTTGGAAATAACCTTGGTCTATTGATAAAAAGTAGAGGTGTCCTTCCTTCCTCACGTTTCCCTCAGTCACACCCAGCATAACAGGCCGTGGCTACAATACTTTTCTTCCCTTATCCCTAGATCCCTACCCATTACCCCGCCTCGAGCTTCAAGTTTATGGGGTTTATCCTGCGTATACAAACCAAACATAATTACATAACGTAATAAAAATTATATTTGAAGTAAAATTAACGGGGTCCATCAAGTATGATTTTTAATTTAAATCAGTTTTGATTTTGTATTAATTGCTATTATAGACTCATTCGAGTTCTACACTCTTACTCAGTCTATTTCATGATTTAAATTTTACGTCATAATGCATATAGTATGTATATTTTTATCTGAGTGAGTAAAATAACTAAGAGAACATTCTCTTAAACAATCGCAAGAGTAAATATTTAGAGTTTAATTGGTGGTAGCAAATTGCTTAGTCAGATGTATTTCATCATGAAAAAACTTGTACGTACACCTCGAAAGTGCTGAAACGTTACTGCTGCTGTCTTGTTTAGGGGACATTTTACTCCATTTATGCTGATGAAATAACGCATATCGGGATAACTAAAAAATAACGTAGAGAACCAAATTAAAAACCTGTTGTCTTTTAATGAAGCTGATATATTATGAAAAAGTGACGTTCCGGCTTTTAGAAGTTGTGACGGACACCTTGAGAAATCAATAGTTAATAAAAAAAACATATTCTTCTGTTTTATTAAACTCTCATTGGCACTTAATTAGTACCAAGAAACTTAAATTAACTTCTGTAAATTTATAAATATTTTTAATTTATTTCTTTTATGTAATTAAATTTTGTTTCTTCATGAACAAATTAAGAAATTAAATTTTAATTAATTAATTAAAAAATTTATACTCCATATTTATTGGAGATCATGAAACCATCAAAAAGTGTGTTCCATACATAATTTATTATCCATTTCATAAACTAATACATTTTCTCTATAAAACCAGCCGATGAAATCTTAAACATAATTCGTCACTAAAGAAGACCTCTATTTTTTGTTTTATCACGCCCTAATTGTACTTCTATACTTTGCTAATTTAAATACTCACTAATTGTAAGTTTGAAACCTTCCAAAACCCTAATTAACTTGAGCGTTTCGCAGGCTCTTCCGGAACGAGGGCGGCCACGACCTTGCAATCCATCCTGGCATTTGCCTGCAACTGAGGGAAACGTGAGAACTTCAGTCAGGATGGATGCTACAGCTTTTGTCAATGGACCAAAAATGCAATGATTCAAAGCCAAGGGAACCACATGGTGAAAAAAATTACAATGATGGGAAACATGATTTTTGTTGAAAATTATCAACCATCCAACTTATAGTATCCACGCTCGGCGTTGCTTGACTTCGGTGATCTAACAAAACTAGGTGAAAAGCACTTCGCTACATCTCCCAGGTCTCTATTTATGGTAGGCTAAAGTTAGTTAGTATTTTAGTATGTTCATAAATTTGTTAAATTACACCAACGTTCTTTTTATTTAGTTCAAATTCAAATTCAAATTCAAATTTTTATTTCGATCATAGGCTGTACAGCATGGATCACGTCAATTATTACATTAAATATGTAACATACTTAATTCTAATTAAAATTAGCCTAAATTTAATAAATTTAAACACATATACCCAAACAATATTTAAAATATATATGATATATAAAATTAATACAATAATTAAAATTGTGTCCTTTTAAACATCACATTAGCACCATAATATATTTAACACACAACTTTTAAATTCAATTAAAAGTCTATACATCATGACAAAATAATTGGTTATTTTAACAATTTACTAGTAGTTGTTGTCAATAATTAGTTATTAGGTTATTTAGCAAAAGAACATAAACACATAATACTTGAAAGCTTTAATATAAATGTAAAGTTCATTTAAATGCAATAAAAATACTTCAATACAGTCTATCCTATTTAATTTTCTTTGATTAAATGAACATTGTCGTATCCATGTAATGTACTAACTAATGTTTAATTGAATGTTGTTTCAAATATGCTACTATAACTTGTAAGTTATAGCAAAGTGCTCAGAATAATGTTAACGTAATGAGAATTAAGGTGAAGTGCTCCACAAGAGAATCACTTTGACTTTGAATTTATTTTAACTAAAAATATATAGAGCCAACACATTTATTATTTATGAGTTTGTATATTTGTCTCTTTCGTGTTTTTAGTTTTTATTGATATACTTTCATCAACTTGTCTGTGATTTATATATAATTCTGACGTGCTTACATTGTTCTAGAGTTGTTATTGTTTTACGAAAAGCAATAAAATATTAAGTTATTAATTTTTCTTTTATTTTCAGCTCCTCTTTATATATATATGAAATCAAAGAGAAAAAATAATTTTGTTGTAAATCCTATCTCGGAATACGAAATTGGTGTAACATTTTGAGAGGTTCATCTTATTGCTATGTAAATGTTGAAATTTAAATAAAAAAAAAAAAAAAAAAAAATGTTGTTATTTATATGATTGTGTCTTTACAGGATATGAAAATGTATCAACCAGATACATTTAATTTAATTAATTAAATTTAATTTAAGGTAATTATAATTACACTTTATAATAGGGAGCAAATTTCTTTATGTTGACATTATCTAGTGTGTCAGTTTTCTTCCTGTGTATCTGTAATCTAAAGGTGGATCTTCATGGGCGACAACGGCGATGCGATGCGATTTTGACATAAAAGTTGTAAAATCCTATACGGCGAGCGAACTCGCCGGATTGCGGCAGCGAATATCGCGTTAATTACGATGTTCTTTTTTTAATCGCAAATATGGCCACCAATGGTTGTTACAGCAAGTGCGCATCATATCATCGGGGCCGCAGACTGTGGAAATCGCCCATGAAAATCCACCTTCATCATGCGTATTTATAAATTTATTTATAAAATATTTTATAATTTTGGCACTTAAAAACAATTCTATTTAAAATTAAGACTGAAAGCTGTTTGAAAAAAAGTATATCACAACATTGATATTATACGATATTATTTTAACATGTAACATTATTTTATACTATATCGGTTAAACATTATTAATTAGAAATTTAATATTATAAATCTTATTAAAAAAATATATGTAAAATATCTTCAGCAGTAAAGTGTTGGTAACTGTTTCGAATTAATTGGCAATAAAATTTATCTCTTTGATATTTTTATGTTACTTTGTTCACTCCCCCGATATCTCGATATGATTGAAAAATCGGAAAGTATTAATAAAAGTGGTAACTCTATATAACGTTATATGATTATGTATCAGCTAGTTTAGAGAGAGAGAGAGAGAGAGAGAGAGAGAGAGAGAGAGAGAGAGAGAGAGAGAGGGAGGGAGAGGGAAGGAGGGAGGGACGGAGAGAGGGAGAAGGGGGAAATCACTACCAATATTGAGATTTGGGAAAAGAAAAATCATGATACGTACTCATCGATGTTTTTAGTCACTTTTTTCAACCAACTTCATTGCAAATAAGAAGTGACAATACGATATTTGTTAACCTGAGCTGTCTATAAATTTTTGAATAGGAATCAAACGTCACATAAAAACTCGGTGCACTATCAAATATTAAAAGCTAAAAATAAAACATTTGGCCAGAGGCTGTATATATACAGTATATACGTGTATATTGTATTCGAGGCAATCGCTGAGTCGTATATTTCCACTGTATTTGAATTTGGATGAAAGGTATATATTTTGATTCTCAGCCAATATCTAGAATTGTAAAATATACATAATACAGTAAGCATTTTTTATCTTTAAATGTTTTACCATATATACGTAGTCAGTTACATTTGAACATTTCTTTATTATGTTATTTTTTTATTTATTTTTTTTTTTTTACATTTATAATCCTTCTTTTTTTGAGAAATAAAACCACAGCATAAACTTTTACTGCAAACTCGAAGTCTATTGACAATAGCTTTAAAAAAATTGAACTTTGAGCCATATTTTCAGTGTGTATATAGATAAAAGCGCTATAAATTTTATGACGAGGCTAAAAATTTTACTGATTTATTCCTGTTTTTTTTTTGTTGTTTTCATTAAAATAATCCCGTTTTACTATAGAGACATTTTCATATAGTTTTATAGAGCTTATAATGAAATTCTAGTGAAATGTTAAAAATTCACGCATAAACTTTCAACAATAATTTTAAAATCAATAGTGTACTTATACACGCTCCTCTTCCATTTTCAAGAAGTTTAGTTATAGTTATCTCAGCTTAGAGATGATTTGACGTCACGAACCTTTTCTTTTGTCCTAAAATGAGAAGCTCGCGTGACGTCAAATCAACGCTAAACCAAGACGACTATCACAAACTAGATTTTCACTAAATATAAACCTCATTGAAGATTGAAGAAGAGTAGTTTTTGAACTAATAATAGTTCGAACAAAGCAAATCTCATGATAAAAGCCTGACCAAAACTCCAAAACGAATTTATGCAAATAACAGAATTAATTAATTAAGTGAGAGAATAATAATAAGAGAATTGGAAGTACCCCAGTTCAGTCAAGTACCCCCTCCACTGCAAAACAGCATGACTTTATTTTGCACACAAAGATGTCATCTTTTGAATGTCAAAAACTTAATCTTGTGTATCTCATGTTTTAAACATATGAATATGTTATGGTATAAAAATATTGTCAATAATTTTACATAAATTGAAATTAAAATTATAAAAAGGTCACCTCTGATTTTATTATTTTCTTCTTTTTTCACATTATATTTCTTTCTTAATCTATAAAACGCTATTTTGTAATCAGAGTTTAAAATTATTGTTACGAAAAATTTGATAAATTACTAAAATTTGTCCTTAATAATTTTTTATAGTGAATATTAAATTAATTGATAATTACATTTGTATGAAATCTAAAGTTATTAAATCTATACCTGGCATTGAATCAGTAAATTGGATTAATTTAATTTCACTTTCTCAACATCATAATTAACTTTATGATAAAATTAATTATATTAATAAAATTACATTATTTCCTATCATCATAAGAACCAACGAATGTTAACGTTCATAATAACGATATATAAATCTTATGAAGAGCCGTTTTAATCAACATGTAGCTTTCATAATTAACTTAAACTGCTGAAAATATAAGCTCATGAAAGGGGGTTCAGGGCCTTTTAGTTAATCTTTCCAACACCCTCTTTTTTTGAGCAACTCTATAAAAAAAAACATTTTTTATATAAAAAGTTTTTTAAAAAGATTATTTTATAATTATAAGAATTTAATTTTACATAAAAAAAAATAAAAGAATCTCTGCTAATGAGAGTGTTGTCAGGCTACTCTAGTAGTTATTAATACTGCTATCATCATGCTCTGATGGTTATATAATATCTAAATACAGAGCAACAAGGCCTTGCATTGATTAGTAATTCGTGATTGTTTTTTTTTACTGTCAATTGAATCATTTGTTAAAAAAATATATAATATTATATTTCAATTATTGTTTTGATACATAAATAATTTCATGATAAATTTAGTATAATTTTAACAATATATTTAAATTTTTAGTGACTTTCTCGTATGTCTAACTTGCCTACTCCAGGAATAGAACCTATAGACAGGGACGGAGAACGGCCAGGAAAGGCGGAGCCCATACACAAGGCTTAATATTTTAATTAATATTTATAAAATTAATTTAACAAACAATTCAATTATAATAATTTTAAATTATTACTTTTTGTATTAATAAATAATTTGCTTGCTTTGAGTGCGACTTACCACACTCCGAGTCTGACGACGATCCTCCGGCCCCCCCACGGTCTGAACGAGACGAAGAAGCTCGTTCACCGTGCATAGCAGACGAAAAAGCAGACGATGTGGACGAAATGGAACCGCTAGATTTAGGTAGAAAAGTAGAAGTAGTAGAAGTTGATGAAAATGAAGATGATGCCCCATATTGTTGATGATGATGATGTTGTTGATATTGTTGTTGATGTTGTTCAGATAATTGAGAAGTTGTAGGTACACCTGGTAATTCAGGTGATAAAGATAATGGATATTGTTGAAATTGATATTGTAATGCATCTAATTGTTCAGCAACTGATTCTACAGTAGTACCAAATTCACAATAAGATATTTGTCTTGTTAAATTAATACGTCTCCATGGATATTGCCTTTGTGACATAATTAAAAAAAATTAATTTACAATTATTTACAATTTTAGAAAAAGTTAAATATATTTATAGATATTTACAACATTATTTATAATAACAAATTGAATAAAAATTAAAAATAATAATAATAAAAAACTGTCGTCGTCGGTGCAAAATATTATTATTTTTTACATTGTCTTGTTCGAACAAACAACACGATTGACAGTAGTTAAGTTCACGAGCGTAAAGATTTGAACGTGTAGCTCGTGAGGCGCGAGAATAAGCAGTGGGGTGAGATGGACGTAGACTGCTGTGGTGCTTCAGGCAGCGGTGGCGGCAGAACGCCCTCTTCTCCCACTCCTACTGCTCCTCCAACTCTCTCTCATCCTCCACTATTATAGTCAAATTTACACGATATTCCTTCCGGAAGTAGCCGGAAGTGTAAGGTTTCTGGTCTTCTTATTCGTATTACAGCTTTGCAATTTCACACACATAAGTCAGCACTAGTATTTCAAACCACTATCTAAAGTTTCAAAACTGAATTAAAAACAGAGGAGCTACAAAACTGAAATTTCCGGCTACTTCCGGAGGGAATTTTAAAAATAAATTTGACTATACCTCTTGCACCCACCCCCTCTAACGCCTGCTTTTACTTCTCCTCTTCCTCTTCTATACTCCCTCTAGTTCATCGGTCCGGATCATGCGCACCACCACAGTGTTCTCCTACCCTACACAACCCTACCATCTATATACCCTACCTACATACATACATACATACATACATACATACATACATACATACATACATACATACATACATACACTAACCCCTTTCCACTGTTTTCACCGCGCCGCCGCTACCGCCACTATCTACAACCGCGGATACCAATGTAACACTCTGTGTGTTCTCCAATACCCTTTTTCTTATATAATATATATATATATATATATATATATATATATATATATATATATATATATATATATATATATATATATAGGATAAGAAGCAAGAAAAATACGAAAATCTATACATAGATAAATCGTAAAAAAGAATTCAAGTTTATAAGTAATAAAATAATTTCACTTGTTGAGGCGCAAAATCCCAAGGTCAGTTACAAGTTACGGCATGTTAACCCGCAGCACTCAGGTGCATCAAGCGTTACATACTTAGTAGGATAATGCAATAAAGATGGCGGCGGCATGATGCATTTTTCACGCAACAAAAAATAAAATATTTTTTCATGCCTTAAAATTTATGTCATACACAATAAAAGTCCGAAAGTGAAATAAATAATTCACAATAATGTTGTAATAATTTGATATTTAATGCAATTTAATACAAAGGTTACTTATTCAATTGGTTTACAGTAGTAAATAATAATGCTAAATAACAATTTAGCTACATTATAATTAAATTTTCAATATTATAATCCTGAATATTTTACATCAATGCAGTAGCAATATTGGTTTGTTCACAGTACCATGTTTGTTAGTTATTTGCACCTTTTAGTGAAATATTTATATATGTGTATATTTATATATTATATATATATTTTAAAACAATACGCTTAAATGTCATCGCTTTCATTAGGTTAATTATTGATTTATTTTATTTAAAGTAAAGTGGGAGGTGTGGCGCAGTGTGTTTGACCAGGTCTCGTCAGATCGCCGAAGTCAAGCAACGCCGTGCGTGATTAGTAGTTGATGGGTGACAATTTTCAACAAAAAAATCCGTTTAAGCTTTTTCACCATGTCATGGTTCCCCTGGCTTTGGACCATATTGCACTTCTGGTCCATATTGACAAAAGCTGTAGCGTCCATCCTGGGTGAGGTTTTCACGTTTTCCTCAGTCTCAGACAAATTCAGGGATAGATTGTAAGGTCGTGGCTCTCTTTCCGGAGGAGTCCGTAAAACGCCTAAAAGTTAGGGTTTTCGGAAGGTTCGGGGTTTCAAATTTAGTGATTAGTTAGTAATTAGAAGTACTAATTAGAACTTGATGAAAACATCTCGGGACTTCACCCATAGTCTGTTTTTGGATGTTGTCACAGAGCCTATGATTGGAGGTATGGTGAATTACAGGACACTTTTGGGATGGACTATTCTTAACTAACCCCCAAAATGCAAATCTGTATATCTCATTGTCTCCTGGAGCTGCAGCTCAAGCAAATCACAGGTTGGAATAAATATCGTTGTGTCCCAAAGTGTACAGTATAAATTGTCTATTATAACAAAGTTAAGGATTTTTCTATAACTATAATACTTGTCTTTACTAGAGCAAGTAAACAATTATTGAAGTCACCACTTTTTGAAGTGAAGTTCTTGTATTTCAATGGATGAAAAGAACTTAAATAGATTATATAGAAACTTTATCAAAGAGTTTTTACTTTAAAGAGTCGAGTATACTATATAAGAATAAAAATAAAATATTTTTATTTTAAAAGTAAAAGTATATACTGCTTCTTATCTTCTGAGTTTTAAAATAAAGAATAAATAATGCTAATAATAAATTACTACTCTCTTATGATATATATATATATATATATTATATATAATATACACTATAATATATATAAAACATCAGAGTTTAACTACACATCATTTTATATTATATTAACAGAGTTGACAGGTGGTTTATTTTATATTATACATTTTTTAACTTTTCATATTAAAACAGAAAATTTCTTATTCAATCATGATTTTATAAACTTTAATTACGTTTAACTTTACATTTTTTAAGCCTTGATATAACTTTATAATAGAAGCTTAAAGTCAGCTGATTTTGCGGTGTTCCCACTGTCCTATCCAAACCTATGTAAAACAAACAAACTCGAAATTGCTTTTTTGTCATTAAATATTTTTTTAGAGGAAAATAAGCTCTTGATTCATTATCAGAAGACTCCTAAATAGGGTGTAGGAGGTGATTTCAAATAATTAACTTTAATATATATTATAGTTAGTGAAAAAAAAAAACAAATATTTTTAACATGGTCGCTAATGGAGAAAATTTTCCCGCTGGGGAACACTTGAAGCTTCTAGTGAAGAATGTAAATGGAGTATTGTCCTCAATTTTTTTTATTGCAGAAATGGATAGAGGGTGAAAAGTTATGCTACCCTGATTTTTTTCAGATTTTTTAGAGCCCGGGAAGTATTTTTAAAAAATTATTGAAAGTCCTATTTGTGACGTCACGCGGCGTCAAGTCCTATCTTTTTCTTAAAGAGCGGCGTCTCGTGACGTCACAAAAAGAACATTCAATAATTTTTTAAAAATAGTTCCCGGGCTCTAAAAAATCTGAAAAAAATCAGGATAGCATAACTTTGCACCCTCTATCCATTTCTGCAATAAAAAAAATTGAGGTCAATACTCCATTGTCTTGCTATCAAGACTAAAAAAAAAATATAAGGAATAATTATTACTCGTATTATATGTTTTTCTTTTACTTTTTTTGGGGAAACAACTCACTAAACTTAATTCACAATATTTGTTACTTAATTAGTACGCTGCATGGTGACTGAATCGTTTATGGAGAAGGCTGCACACATTGATATGAATTATGCAGCTGATTTTTCATAGTTGAGCTATAGCTTAAATTCAATGAACTCAACTGGGCTCAATTTATGAATAATTTAGAATTTGAATTCTCGTTGTTCACTTTGCAAGATTCGAATGAATATTTTAATTCAATACAAATTATATATCTTACATTAACCTGTGAGCATAATATGATTGATTGATTGATTGGTTTTTATTTTGGGGCAATTGAAACATTTTGTTCATGTATGCCCCAAACATAATATTATTATTTATGTAACTAATAAATAAATTTAAAAGAAGACTGATTGTTTTTTTATAAATTTGTGACATTTTGGTTGAAAAAAATAATGAAAAGGATCCAATTTGGAAAAAAAAGGATAAACCATATAAAAAAATAATGTGAAATAGGGGAAAGGGAGGCGAGTTAGTAAGCGAGAGGAGGAGAGCGAATGAGATGGAGTGACAGGCTGGGAGTTTGTTTACCTGTTGCTTGATTGACAAAAGACCTCTGTCTAAACAATTGCTGGTTGAAAGGATGTAGATAGAGCGCTTGGTAGTCGAGAGAGAGTGGTTCCCAATGAGCAGCCTGGCTGTCTGTTGCTAAATTGTGTAGCTCTGGATGGTACAGTAATACAATATATATTTGCCTCCTATACACATAGCTGGTGATCCATGTCAAATATCACCCTTCTCCTCTACTCCCTGCACTAGTATTACACTATAACACACACATATATACACAATTCATTCTTTATTTATATGTATGTAAACTCTAAAATGAAACGTCACAATAATACACAGTAGTTATATTTATATAATATAATATATTATATTATATGATGCAAATGGAATGAGGATTTTAACTTCACTGTTACGCGTTTCTCTCTCTCTCTCTCTCTCTCTCTCTCTCTCTCTCTCTCTCTCTCTCTCTCTCTCTCTCTCTCTCTCTCTCTCTCTCTCTCTCTCTCTCTCTCTCTCTCTCTCTCTCTCTCTCTCTCCATCGCTCCCGCACTATCTCACTCTTTCACTTCATTAAACTTTCAAGCAAGCTTACAATGTATAATGTATAACTCTGCGTGACATAGGTTTATTTAAGAGAGAGAAAGGAGTACGCATCAACCTAGTTGAAAAATTACGTCTTCAACTCATCCGTTACACATCTTATTTACTCCTCGCTCAAATAAGTGAAAATGAAATGGAGACAAGATTTATTTATGTTCAATAAAAGGAAAGAAGACGTAATCTCGCGCGTCTTTTTCTCTCTAAAATGGTGCAAAATAGGATAGAATTAGACGAAAAGAGAGCTTAATAGCGAATGAAATTTATTTCAACTCGGGCAGTCAACAGTTATGTTGTATAAATTTTTATAAATCTGTTCTACAATTTAATATACAATATTTTAATTTCATAAACAAAAAAGTATAATTATAAATAATAGGTAAGAAGGTAACAAAATATGTAATATTAATGTAATCAATTGGTCAGGGGTAAGAAAAGGCATCATTGCCTTACCCTCGCCATGTAAGACGAATAAATAAAAAAATAAAAATAAAATAGGTGGAAAATGCATTCCTGTTTAAAAGTTTTTAAAATGAAGAAATATTCTGAAAATACTGTAGGGTGTGAGAAAGATACTCTATTTTATTTAATACTGTGCTTTGTGGCATCTTGTAGAAATCCAAATAGTAGAATAGAACATTTTCTTGTGTGTAAAGTATACAGAGAAACTATAGGTGGATTACTTTTTGGTGGATCGAAGAAGGAGGTTTTGAGTTGTTCTATCTCTTCTGTACTTTGAGAGAAAGTACGTACGTATTTCAGAGTGAATTCAGATATAGGAGTAGAAAGAGATAGGTATATATAGAGAGGTCAAGGGTGAGATATGGTAAAAGAGGGGAGGGAGGCTGTCCGTTACAGTAGTTGGACTTTAATCCCATCAGATTGCTGTAATGGCTGTTATATTTGATCATGTGTTAGTTAAAAACTATTCACGTTTATATACTTATGATGTTTCCTATTTTTATATTAAAAATGTAATTTTAAAAAATATTAATTGAAAAACTAACATTGTCACTAAAATGTGTGGATAATACTACTTGATGTTGCTTGAAAAATGTTATTTTTATCAAAAGGCAAAACTGTATGATTTCTTGCCGAACTGCCTGAGAAATATTGACGATAAATTATTGTTTTTAAAAAAAACTTAAAAATGTTTAAATAGAGAAAGAGTTTTATTCTGTTAAAGAGTTTCATAGTAATAAAATGCCTGAAAATGTCCTAAAAAAAAGTTCGTAGTAGTGAGTCATGATTTTTTTTTTTTTTTATCTGATGTTTTTTGTATATTATTATAATTTGTTTGTGTTTGTTTATTTTATTGTTTGTTGTATTGTTTTGTTTGGTTTATAGGTATTTTTTTTTTCCCTGACGTGAACCATGTTATCCTGTATAACCAGTTGTTTGAAATAAAAATAAATAAATAAATAAATAAATAAATAAATAAATAAATAAATAAATAAATAAATAAATAAATAAATAAATAAACAAATAAACAAATAAACAAACAAACAAACAAACAAACAAACAAACAAACAAACAAACAAACAAACAAACAAACAAACAAACAAACAAACAAACAAACAAACAAACAAACAAACAAACAAACAAACAAACAAACAAACAAACAAACAAACAAACAAACAAACAAACAAACAAACAAACAAATAAATAAACAAATAAACAAATAAATAAATAAATAAATAAATAAATAAATAAATAAATAAATAAATAAATAAATAAATAAATAAATAATAAAAACAAAGTATATTGTCAAGAAATGTTTAACAGACTCCTTGCATGCCGTGCAGAAAGAATCATCTATACTTTGAACTAAAGCTCAATTTCTTATCTTTCTTTTGGGATTATAGCCCTATAAGTTCTTAATGGTTAATGTTCAATTTTAAAATTAAGCTCTAATATCAAGATATTTTTTTACAGTATATTATATTACTAGTAAATCTTTATAGTCACAATTTCATGGTTCTTTTTCTCTTTTGCGAAAGAAAATTCTTGGTTAATATATTCCTTATAAAAAATGTAATATTGTATATTGGCAGGAAACATAAAGATTCTACTTCCAAGGATTCATGTTATGCAATAATTAAATTTCTCGGTAACAGAAATGCTCTAAATAATTACTAGGCAACGCAATAAAGGAAACTGCGCATATTAAAATGCAGTTCTATATATCTACCTAGGCAACGTCATCGTTGAAATGTACTGTACATCTGATACGCTGAAAAAGTTTTCCAGATGTTATGCTAAAAAACACTTTAAGCATCATGCATCTTAGCGAGTTTACATAATTTTGAAATATATGTCATCTACTTAAAAATTAGCTTGTAAAAGTAGGCAAGACTATACATGCGATTCTGTCATTAATTCTCTTTCGTTGAGCAAAGGTTAAAGCAATGTAAGATTATGTAAGTACGTTGATAAATAGAGAACTTAATTAAATTAACACAAGTAAATGTAAGTCGAAATAAATAAAAATAAAATAAATAAATAAATAAATTTTAAAGAGTTACTGTGAAAAATTTCAGTTATATTTTTATTTCGATAAGAAGTTATGAAAGATTGAGATTTATGGTGACACACGCAGTAATACAAAGTGTCTTCTCGTTCAAAATACATGTATATATTTAAATTCTACTTAATTTGTTGTGTACATAATTTTACATGAATGTTAACAACAATGGCCTGTGATGGCGAGTGTGATGTTAACATTTATGTTAATGAAAGTGTACATTACTACGCCTTTCGTGATGATATTTTTTCAATTTCAGAAATATGGGTGTATTTTGATCATTTTTATGAGATATTTACGTTATTTAAATATATCAAGTAATAACAGTAAACATGTTTATGTAAGAAATAAGAATTTCCATGGGATGTAGAAGAAGGTATTTTAACAATAATGTCTAAATTAAAAAATAAATCAATAAATACGACGCAACTTGGTACATTTAAATTGAATATCGCCATTTTTTCCAATATTTACATTTTTATGATAAAACATAATAACAAATAAATACTTTGAAAACTCAAGGTAGAATGACGTAACTTTATTTTCTGTGAGACATGCGCTCGACACTTCTTTGTGATTGGTTGACAACTGACCATGTAACTTTTTCTCATAAATGTGACATTTTTTCTTCGCGCGATTTTAACGACATTGATATGTTATATAAAAAATGCGATTGCTGCAAAGAATTTCAAATAGACAGCAAGGAAATAACATCTAGTTTAGATGTAATATGTCATATTACAGATACAACATTACATTTCAAACATACTGCGATTCATATAACAGAGAATACATATTTTTTGCGTGTATGTATTATACCTGTCCTAGAATTTTTTACTCTATATATATATATATATATATATTTTTTTTTTTTATTAATTTCTTTTTTTTTCTTTTTTTTTCTATAAATATAAACTTTCCTCACATTGTTGCTTTAGAAATGCATTTTAGAACTACAAACAAATTTTATGAGAGTTTTAATAATGGTCTGTTCTGAATAATATAATATACAGGGAAAAAAAATGCTTCACTTGAATTATTAATTATTAATTCCCCTCTCAGATCAGGTTCAGTGTTCAGGTCTTGGAAAATAATACTGTGTGGTAAATTATTATTAATTAAAAAAAAAAAAACTTCCACAATCAACTCAAAATTCATGCCATCTCCTTGACTCGAGATTAAAAACCTCAATAAAATTTAGTTAGAACTTTTGACTGCAGCGAAGTAAATCTCAGCTGATATATGTAAAGAGTCGTCAGCGTATTCATTTCTATATTATCCTTGCGGATAAATTCGAAGTTGATCACCAAGCATTCAATGTATGTAATTTTATATATTAAGCCATATTTCTATCAATTAATTAATGATATATATGTGCATTTTTTTACTAAATATCTTATCTCGATTATACTTATATGAAATATTATATAAATAAAGAAAAATATTAAAAATTTGTCGTGATTTTGTGTAGCTAGAAATGCAAGAAATTTATAAAGTATTTTTTTATATATACAACAATGTCCTTTCTTCGTCGGAATGAAAGGAGAAGCAAATTTCATGAATATTCTTTAAGTTCTATCCACGTTGCATTTTATTATTATTATTTTTTTTTTTACATTTTTTTAATGAAAGTGAGTGCTTGAAAAATACGGAAAGCAGTGAAAGGAATGTTGATTATACAGGACTGAAAAGAAAGATGAAAGATGTTTGAAAAAAAAAAAAAAAAAACATTTGGCTACTGCTAGTTTTTCGAATCAATTCAAATATACACGCAGGATGAGTTTCAAACAGGATTTATATTTCAGAAACGTAATTAAAAGTAATAATTTATTTTAATATTATTATTTTAAAACTTCAAAGTCTTGCTCTTTTTTAGAGATAGATGAAATTACAATCAATGATATTTAAATTTAATACGCTTAATTACTACGCTGAGTAAAAAATAGCATGTGATGAAACAGAGTGTACTACCAAATTTCAGTTTAATTATAAAATTTATTAACATTTTATTATAACTAAAATTTAGTCTAAAATATTTTAAAACCGGTAGTACACGATAGTTTGTTTTTTTCTAATTATTACATACAACTTTTCATTATATAATAAAACTTGAACCAACTCAATTTATTTGTATGGAGACGAAATTTTCTTGTAAGGAAAAATTGTATGTAAAATTGTAAATATTGTGTAATACTGGCTTAACAACTGTTATTATGATGACAAGTGCATGTAATTATTTCTGCATTATGAATTTTTGAGCTTTAAAAGTGTTTTTCTGGATGCAGCAGCGAAGGGTGATATCTTACTTTATTCTGTACTAGGGTCTGAATAACGAGTTAAATATGTACATATATGTAAATAATAGAGCTCATCGAAACCATTGGCTTATTTAATATAGATTGCATACACTACCTTTTGCGTCGCGATACCATCCAAAACGCGTGTTCGTAGCGCACAGATAAATATGATATGCTTCATATCAATGTTTGCTAACCACTCTTTTTTCCTTAGTGGAAAACTTTTGTGTCGAAAATGTCACGTGAATCCATTGTTTCAAATATTCACGTCACACCCGACTCTACTTAATCCTAGCATTACCAAGGGCAGGAGGGGTGGGGGGATTCAAAACGACACACAACTCTTTCAAAGTGTGAAAGATTGCTCCAAAATATCTGGAAAAAATTTGTAATCCTTCATTAGCTAACCAATAATGTATTTTCGCGAAAATATGAGTGAAAAAATATTAAAAAGTAGTGAGTCGTTTTAACCATCCAGTCCACTCACTCTTTGGTATAGCGTGGGACAAATAAAGTCCTTCTTGGTAATGCTAGGGTTAAAAGGTTAGATTCTTGAGGCTGTAATGATAAACTGTAAATTATATATATATATATATATATATATATATATATATATATATATATATATATATATATATATATGTGTGTGTGTGTGTGTGTGTGTGTGTGTGTGTGTTGGCACCAAAGCCCGAATTCGGGCAAAGTCCGAAAAAAATGCGCACACCTAGATGTGCCCCTAGCGATTTGAGCAAAGCCCGAAATTAACAAATATTTCGGACTTTGCTAATTTAAATTTGATCATTTCTAGAAGTGCTCAAATCGGAAAAACCAAACCCCGACGAGAAGTTTTATTTCGGGCTTTGCTCATTTAAATTTGATTATTTCTAGAAGTGCTTGACTTGAAAAAAGCAAACCCCGACGAGAAATTTTATTTCGGGCTTCGCTCACTGTTTTGATCATTTCTAGAAGTGCTCAAAGCAAAATGAAAAATAATAATTAGAAATTGTTCCGTATTATAGTAAAAATTTGTAATAAATAATAAAACAATAAAATATTGTGAATTTAATAATATTTTAATTACATCACTTTTTTAATTAATTACTGTGAGTCATTTAGTGTCAAAGGTGCCCGATTGTGGAATAAACTTCCTGCTGATATTTGTTGTAAGGTATCAATACAAGTGTTTAGAACAAGTCTTTTGAAAAATATGATGTAGAATTTTATTGATTTTGTTTAAACTGACTGACTAGTATATTGTTTTGTATTATGATTAAATTTATTGTAAAATTATAATTATTTGCTTTTTTTATGGTTCATGAAATATGTATTTTGTATAAAGGATTTGTTATGTAATACAATTTAATTTTTTTTTTGTATATATTTATCAGAATTTTGTAAAGTTTGTATTATATGCTCTTGGGTTTAGTTGATAGGACTTTTTAGTCCTGACTACGCCTTTTTATACAATAAAGTCCTTTTATTATTATTATTATTATTATTTTATTAACAAGATCAATAACATACATAATGAATTTAATTACCGTAATTAAATAAATATTGCACACTTAAAAATAAGATTTCTAGCTAATAATATTATAAGCTTGTAATTCCAAATAAACTAACAAAAGTAAGTATTGCTAAAAGCTTTAAAGGTGTACAAATAAATTACAGACTAGTTTTATTTTGCTTTCATGTAATCTCTGTATTTCTTGTTAACAGTTGCTGCACAGCAAGTAAAGTTGATAGCTCTTTAATCCAGTTGTTATTTTCAACATCACTGCAAAAAAACTTGACTACTTTACTTTATCCTAACTTGTATGAAACTACTTTAGGTTAAATATATATAATTGAAAAGTTTTCAAGTATTTTAGTTCTTGTATACAAAACAACTTAAACTAACGAATAGCATTTGAGATGAAGTAGTATATAGCTATATATTATATACAATATTATAAACGGTATAGTAAGTGAAGTGACAGATATTGAAGTGGATATATACAGGCGTTAAATAAGTAATCTCTCAAGCTCTACATGTACTGTATAATAATACATAGTATAATAATATGTTATATTATGATGATAATCATAGTCTTTATAACTTTACAAAATATACACACTTGTGTAGTGCAATATATACAGTATAATTATATTTATGTACATATAAATCAGAAGAGATCATTATTCTAGTGCATACTTCTTTGTTTATGCATTGACTTAAAATACCTTTTACCTGTAATAACATAGTAACATAGTAGTAATATTATACATAGTAGAAGATCTTACAAAGTAGCATAGTTTTTAGATTTTAGAAATTTTTAGTACCTAATTTATTACTGAAATTTAATAATATTTTAGTGCTAAGATATGTAGGCTAAATTTTATGTTAAGTTCATTAAGAATAACGTCAAGTATTTATTATATTCATTGATATAGCATAATTAATTATACTGTGATAATGTATACCTGGGAATATATTATTATTATAAAAATTCACTCTTGCCGGGTTTGCTGAATGAATTTGTTAATTTGTAGCTCCAATTTAATAATAAATTTATGATTTTGTGATATCGAGGTAAAGAAAGAACACCTAATTTTTTCGTCCCATAAAGTAGCTAGACTGCCCACAAACTGTCCCTATTAAACACATTGAATCAATGAATGAATCTCCTCTAAATGTATAAAATAAGCGGTGGTAAATTTACAATAATTTTATCTTATTGGATGACTTGCGACTGTATGTTAATGCATGTTATAATTTGATATCTCATCTGTGTAAATATAGAATCATGTGAAAATGTGTGAATTCACACATTGAATTGAATGGGTTATAAAAATATAAAAGGTAATAACATAATGTCACAAGCTATCCGATGAGATAAGATTATCCATGAGGGATATTGCTTAATTTAATGAGCATTGTAACTTTATCACCTTTCATTTTATATAATATATTAATTTATTTTTAATCATTGTAATTATAGTTATACACTTGAAGTTATATTACATAATTCAATCTTTGCATAAAAAAATTATTATTAAAAACTTAAGAACAAATTTTAGTAATATTTAATGTACAAAATAACATCGTAATTTAATTCAAATGTATTTGCTAGAAATAACGCCTATCAGCTGTTCGACGTAGTTCCATTTGATTAACATGTAAACCTTAGCAAATTCACAAAAATTCTGAAAATTTTTGGAGAGGCAGATATTAGTGCCTAAAAGCCGTAGAAAAAAATTTCAAAACAATTTAAGAAGCTGATTTTTTTTTAATTATTTTTTTTTAATTATTTTTTTTTTAATTTTCAGCATAGGGCTTTCCCATGGAGAGGCAAAGTAATAAAAAAATTCCAGAATTTTTGTGAATTTGCTAAGGTTTACATATTTATATTATTTATCAAATGGAACTACGTCAAACAGCTGAGATGGACGTTATCTCTACCTTAAAATAACAGACTGCATGTGTTTATAATTTCAAAAGCAAACGTTTTACAATCGAAAATCAAATATTTTTATGACTTGCTTTTAACGCTTTTCATATATTAATATTTATGAAATTTCAAAGTATTGTGGTTTTTATTTTTTAACGGTGTAAGTCTGCTAATAAAATAAATTTTCTGTAAAAAATAAATAATACTATTAAAAACATAATTATCCTTTGATATATTGTAGTATACTGTACAGCGTGTAATTGACTATTAATCTGTGATAATAAAATAGCTTGGAAAGTGTTTTGATTGAGTATCTCTCACTTTTTAGCAATGTTAAAATTTTTATTGATATTGATTTTGTCGAGTCTAGAATTCTATTGTGTATGCAAATAAAATATCAAGTATATAGATTCTATTAACTTTTATTTATTTATATTTTTAGTCAATATTTATGAGACAGCTTACAGTACATTAGTTTTTATAAAATGTTGAACTTTTGTAATATATCCCTGGCCTGTTTGGTATAATTTAAAATCAATAGTGTAAGATGTGCTGCATGAATATTCAAGTTGGATTCACGAGCTGTCATAAAATGACAGGTACAAACCTAGGATGATTGTTAGGAGGTTTTAACTTATTTATTTATTTAATTTATTATATTTACTCAAAAACTGAAAATTCTTTAAAGTGTTTGCAATTTTGTGACAAAAATTATTACAGATAGTAAAAAATATAAAAAAATACTGAAATTTGTCCCAAGAAAATATTTTTGGTGTTATCTGAATACCTCAACTTATTAAGATGATGAGGATTTGCTATTGGCTTGAAACGGAAGGGAGGGGGAGCGGGATGAAAACATAAACAAATTGTCTCAAAAAGCGATAAAAATAAGTTTTAAGAATTATATTGAACCCCGATACCTTTATTTTCTTATGAATTATTATTAATTAATATGTTAATATGATCTGACATGGTAACTTGATATGAAACTACATTAACCATGAATCTCATAGTCAGTTACTTTGGAATCGAATGAAATAAAGTTTAGAAAATCGAGAATGTTCTAAACGTAATTATTGCTTATTATTTGAGCAATTTCAATCTGGAAGTTTTTTCACAATAGCTCTATTTCCGGTTTACGTCCATAAATTCAATGTTAGACTTCTACCTCAGTTTTCACAAAACTGACAAGACAGAATCACTTCAAAATTTGCATGTGTTCTATTGATGGTGAATTCAAAGTGCCCTGCAATTTTAGTCTTGTTGCATTCAAGGGGGCCAATTCCGAGATCTCAATCAACTGACAATTGTGGAATTTATTCTTAAATATTTGTAAAGTTACATCCAATTTCTATTGAAAAATGAAACAAAACAAGTTTTATAAAAAATATAAATAAATCTCATAATGTGTTTATGTGTTATACAGTATATAATAATGTATTTTATGACAGTGTACAGTACATTATGTGAGTTATTGTATCGAATATGTTTAATAAATAATAATATTATTAATAATAATAATAATTATTATTATTATATTATTATTATATATATATATATATATATAAATTTTACAAAGTTAATTGTATAATATTTGACAATAATATGATAGCCATTTGATAGGTAAAGATACAGCTTCAATAACTACTGATACGTATAGTATGATACAATCATATATATCTATAAAATGGCTTTCTATATAAAAACATATTGCAATAAAATGATTATAAAGCAAATGTAATCCAACATAAAACTAAATATATTCAAATAGAATCATTATTCTGTTGTATTACTATATAATGTTGAAGTATATTTGTAATATTAAAATCCAATACAACTTGAAATATTCATGTACTTATACAATTTGCTTAATTGTTATTTTTAAAATAACATTAATACATGCATAATCTTGAATTAAAATATTGAAATATATTTATATGTAATACAAAATATTATATCCGGTAATATTGAAATAATCATGTAAGAAAGTTTTTAGTTCTAAATTTTCAATATGAATATCCTATACAGAGTATATTTCATATGTAGGTAAAAATTGCTCACCTTAGAAAATCTTAGAAAAAAATAATAACCAATTGAAATTATATTGCCTTTGTAATAAGTGATTTAAACATTTTTCATGTGCGCGTTCATACTGATGCATTAAGGGCATTGGGTGTAGCACCGGTAGTTGGCAACACTGACGTATCTTCACCATGTTAATTTTTTATCCTTGCTCCTCTGAGTAATTTTTATGCTAGAGCTAAGCTGATTGCTGTAGTATCAAGATAATTAGTATCCCAAGTGCACAATTTGGCTAAATAAAGCCTGATTTAAAGAAAAGTATTTTTTTTTTTTATATTTTAGAAAAATGCTTGTAAATTTAAAAATTTACTAAAAAATACTTTTCTTTAAATCAGGCTTTATTTAGCCAAATTGTGCAATTGGGCTACTAATTATCTTGATACTACAGCAATCAGCTTAGCTCTAGCATAAAAATTACTCCGAGGAGCAATGATAAAAAATTAGCATGGTGAAGTTACGTCAGTGTTGCCAACTACCGGTGCTACACCCAATGCCCTTAATCACAACTGTTCTTCCGCACTCCGGGGAGGACCACACGTCAAAACAATTTATTTCAAGTCGCTCGCTGGCGCACTGACGTCGAGCGAAGGTCACTCTTTACTCGCCTACCGTCAATGTACCTACAATGCACTGCCTGTGGCTGTTGACACAACGTCAAACAAAAATGTGTTCTGCAAGTCCTTCACTCCTTTCTTACCCATAAAACTATAAATGCTTTTTGTTTGTCATATAGCTTGTTTCTGCATATCTTTATGTAACAAGTTTTCAGTTTGTACTACTGCGTACACATTTACAACGGACAACATACGTACACACATGAAATTTTTTTATTGCAGAAATGAATAGAGGGTGCCAAATTATGTTACTCTGAATTTTTTCAGATTTTTTTGAAACCCAGAACTATTTTTAAATAATTATTGAAAGTACGGCCACGCCCCCTGGAGGCGTCAATATAAGCGTCTCGGTCCTATCCTTTTTATTAAGGATTCAGGGGTGCCAACTTAATTTACTGAACGTTCAATAATTATTTAAAAATAGTTCCGGGTCTCAAAAGAATCTGAAAAAATTCAGAGTAGCATAATTTGGCGCCCTCTATTCATTTCTGCAATGAAAAACTTTCATGTATGTTGTCCATTTGTTTTACTTGTTTTTATTGCCTTTCAATAAATAAATAAATTTAATAATATTTTGATAATAATATATTTTCTAATAAGTAAAATGAAAAATATTATACATACAACAAAATCATCTTAAGAAGCACTGAAGCAAAATGAGGTCGTCTCTGGATCTAACGTGCTGTTGCATGTAGTTACGCTGCATGCACATCATGGTATATACGCTCGGTTATCTACCCAGTCATTGTTCTACCTTAGCATTTACTTGCAGGCTTAGTTACTTTATTTCATTATTATATTTAATTATGCATACGAATAATACATGATGACATGTTATTAAATTTTCTAGGTACAGTACTAGAAATAAGTATTTTCCAGTATTAATTAAAAAAAGATAATTATTTTAGGCTTTGTCTTTATCATAAGGCTCACTGTGCTGATCAAATTTTTAATGTTAATATAAACATATTTATCTTTAATATCTATTTAACTATAATACACAGCAGACAGTATTTTGTATTTATATATAGGTGTTGCGTCTTTTTAATATTTAACATCAACATGCACTGGTTATTACACTTATTTTTTTTCGTTTCGTATTCTCATGATTTTGCAAATTTAAAAATAATAATTATTGAATAAATATCACTTCTAAAATTACAGAACGACGTCTATTACGTATTGTGTTTTATTTGTTTTTCATTTAAGTTTTGTAATATTCCTCAAGCTCAGAAAAAATCTGAGAGTTGACATTATTACGCAATTTAAACAAAATCATGTAGGGGATCCATTGAGATGTATTTTTGCAAATTTTGCAACAATGACGAACTAAATGGTGAAATAATATCACTTAAAGTATATAAAATTTACCCACACTATTACATTATTTTATTATAATAATGTTCTTTAATAAACTATTACGGCTTATTTAATTAATAACATTAAAGTTGCATCATAATTTAATTAAAATAAGCTATCTACTTCATGAATATTTAATTAAATTTCGCCTTACTGAAAAACTTGCTAACACTATCTAGTTAGAGCCTCACAGACGTTTTCAGTTTTTTTTTTTTTTTTTTTTTTTTTTAGCCCAATTCACTCGGGGCAAGATTTTGCATGTTGTCAAGGTTTCGCTGCAGGCTTTCTATTTACTAATTAAAGTGGAAAAAAAGAATCAAGGTACTGTACACTCCGTTTAACTAAAAATGTAACATCATTGTAGCCAATATTTCGAACTTAAATGTCACTTGCACACGAGTCAAACAGAGTTGGGGTATCGAAAAAGTGATAAATTATTACGTGCACATGACGCTGTTTAATACGGATTCGATGACGACGGCTCATAAGAATAACATTATCCGTTGTCAACAGATACGTATTAAACTCCGTCATATGAACGTAATGAATGCAGTGTGAATAAGATGAGGGAAAGATAGAATAATTGAAATTTGAACTTACTATTATATAAGATTCATGTTGCATTTTTAGATGAACAGAGTGTACATGATTTAATGAAAGAGAAAGGAGAGGAACCATTTTTTTAAAGGGTGTAATTCTGATAATTTTGCACAATTTTGGCAAATTTGAAGTTATCGTGCAAGTTAGAACACCGCAACGATTCATAACATGAACTTGCGGTTATTACTGGGACTGTCGTTTTGATAATGATGTTTTGATAATCAGGCAGGGGAATAATTCGTATGTAACTTTGATGTGCATTGAATGAGAGGATATTTACATAAAATGAAAGTGGATGCACGTCAGAACTTGTGTGCTTTATATTATTGGTACAAAATATTGATACAAAATGAAACTACATCATTGATGCATTGACAGAAATGCATTTTATAAACATTTTAGTATAAGAACTGTACAGTAAAGTTGTCCTCAAATTTTCACTAAAAAATATCTCACTGTTTGTATTTAACCTTTCATCAATTTCACTTGTTTTTTACTTGAAAGAAATTTAGTGGAACGTATATATCTTGAGAATAATTAACAAGGGTAAATAGCTTGTAGATTGCTTCTGTAACATGTAAAATAAACAGGGGCAAATACCTCATTCTCAACATAAAAGCAAATATAATATAGATACTCTGTTTTTTTATAATATTTGTCTTCGACAAACAAAACTTTATTTTATATTTGTGCAAAACTTGTGTGAATTATGTGTATTATTAAAACTAGTGAGATATTAAAATTTTAATTGTTTATTTTATATGTATATATTATGTAGTTTCTTTTTTTATGTTATACATTTTGTACTGTAGGTTACTTATTTATCTTCAAGAAAAATCTAAAACACATAGTGGTATAATTTTTCTTATACTCTTCATTTATACGAATTTTGCGTCATTATGAATATAGTGAAATTTTTTTATGCTTCCATGATTGTTTCTTATTTACTTTAAATATAAAATAAGCAATTATTTAAATTGGTTTGTTTTTCTGGTTCGCACTTAAATTACATAAACAAAAAGAGTACGTATATTTGATATTTTTTTGTTATTGTAATGATATTTTTACACAAATAATTTTACAATGAAACTCCCACATTTATACGAGATCAGTTTCTTACATTCAATTCTGAATATGTCTGAATGTTTTTTTATTCAATCATTCCATATAAAATTAATAAATAAAAAAAAAAAAAATCAGACATATTGTTTTACTTCTTAAAATACCCAATAATACGCCTCTATAAGAATAGCTAGTGGCATACTTTAATTGGTAGTAATTTTATAATGGAAATTACGAGGTCAGTTTTTTACATTTAATCATTCCATATAAATTGATAAATAAATTATTTCAACATATTGTATAAAATACGTTTCTACAAGAACAAGTATAATAAATATATCCAACTGTGTTTATTTGACGTAATTATTTCAGCATAATTTATAAAGTTTTATTTTAATTTAGGGTCAAAAGAGGAAATAGAAAAGTTCATAAATAATTATTGTTGTGCAAACAATGTCAATAATTGTTGAGGTATATAAATAGTCCGGTTTAAATTAATCACTTTCAATTTGTATATATAAATATATTAATTTATTTGCTAATTAATGTTCTTATTTTTATGTATGTTCTCCTCAGGACGTCATAAACGTTTTCTCGACTCTATTGTTGGGCCAACAATGTTGGGTATTTTGAAGCAACCAATAGAGGTATTGAAAAAATTGAGATAAAAAAAAAATACAAAATTACATTTTTTGTTTTTTTAACTAAGTGATTGATATTTGAATTAGATACAGATCCCGATGTAGTGTGTATCCCTTAAAACGAGTTTTAAAAAAACTATCCTGGGCCTGCCGAGACACCTTCTTGGGATGTAAGGTGAAAAGAAAAATATGGTAATGTGAAGGTGAGGGGAAAAAGTCTTCTTTGCGGAAGAACTATTGTGAAGGTGACAAACGGTTTTCGCCGTAATGGCTACTCTCCAACACATCACCGAGAGGATGAGTGAAAAATGAGAGGATTATGTGATTGTGCCGTTGCCTGGAAAGGTAGTTTTTAGATGGAAATAAAGGAAATGATAAACTTAAAAGGAAGTTATTAATTTGAAGAATAGAAAATAAATATTAAAGAAAAATATGAAAGATTTCAGGAGCGGCACAGGAAAAATGATATAACAGATTCCAGCACGCCTTGATGAATCTTTAGAGCTAAGTTGAAGCTAATCTTCCGGCTGTTTTTCACATGGAGGTGTACACATCGGGATATCACGAAATTTACCGCTGTCTAATCTACCAACCTACAGTTATGTGTACACAATAGACAAAGAGATGCAGAGCTACAATTTTGGTGAGAGGAAGTGCCTAGTCTATCTAAATCAAAAGAGAATTTCACCACCCCTCCGCATAGACGATGTAGTAAAGCCCACAAACAAAACAGTCCCGAGTAAATTTCATGGTCGTCATAAGTGCAGTGATGTACACATTCAAAGATATAAAAATTAATTATTTTTAGCGCTCACTTGTCAGATTAACCTTACATAAGTAGTGAAATAAACTAACGCAATCTATCCGCCGCCTGCTCACATACATTGCACCTTTCAGGCTAAAGTAATTAAGGGACCAATTTGTAAATGGGCTCTTACCTTTCTCGCCTCCTTAATGTACTCTACAAGTACCAGTCTACCACTCGAATGATTGGGTTGGTTGCATGGGAAATAACTATATATAATGTTATACAATACATGTATAAACATGTCAATACAACAACTGTTTTTGAAGTTGTCGAAAATTTTAAATTGCATTTACTCTTTCGTGTTTCTAAGCAAAATAAAATAGCTATGAAGTTTATAGGGAGTATTCAAAGAATACTAATGATACAAAATGATAATTATGCATGCAATCATTTGTGTTTTGTACTGCGTCAAAAATTTATGAATGCATTTAATTAGCAATAAAATCACATATTTAATAACAGAATTAGCAAGAAATCCAATATTGTAAAATATTTAAATTTGAAATATGCAACAGTATAAATATGATATATATGTGCTTTCCATCCAACTTCTCATCCATTTTCTCTAAATTTTCTTGTTTCAATCAAATAATTTTGCATTTCAAATACTATTCAAATATATTGAATGTTATTTTGTAAGCTTGATGAACAATAAAATAAGTTATAGAAGCTCGATTTCGTTAAAATATAAGTTGAGGATATTGACACGAAACTATTATAACGTTATACATTACATTATAACATTCATATCAGTGTTATATTAAATAAAACATACTGTATATGAGAGAAATATAAAAGTGTATTGTCTTTTTTATTATTATATCATATAAATGTAGATTTTGAAATTCCAAGAAGGAAATAAGCAAGATTTAAACAATAAAGAAATTATTTTTTCTATTATATAATGATATAAATTATTAAATCATATAATGTTAGAATAAAATATTATTATATATATATATATATAGAATTTATAATGTATATTTTAATTGTATATCATATACATTACATCTTATTTATGAGAAATAAAAATTTATCAATATTATTTCACAATCTGTAGATGACGTACACGTGTATTCTATTGCAGTTAACTGTAGCATGCATCAAGTTTCAGCTGCATAGTTCTTGTGCAATAAAAGTTGCCATGCAGTCACATTGAATAGTCTCAATAAACAGCACCTCTCCATAGTCACGTCTTACGTGATTTTACAATAGAACTCACTTGTCAGGTGTTTGGTTATTATACTTGATCCTATATCACTTTTTTTTTATAATGCAGTGTGTCGTGCAAAAAAATCTCCTGTGGTTGCACATTGGCTGTCTCTCATGGGAAAAGTCACGTGTTCAACTCCGGGTCTCACGTGAGATACTTCTCCAGGGTTTAGAGAAACATTATTCACCTTATAGGGTGTGCTGGGCTTCCTGCTATATATAGGTTTTCATAGTTTCCTATAGCTAAGTTTGATTTAGGACATTTTATAACCACTCGAATTAGTGTTTGTTATAGCAATGAAAACCCGTCATGAAAAATTTTATTGCATATTTGGATGGAGGACCTTGAGTTGCGTATTGTCATTTTCTTTTTCTGATTTTTTTTTAACGCTCTAACACCCTCAAAATAGAGGGGAAAGACGATGTGACGTCACCTTGAGTTGCGTATTGTCATTTTCTTTTTCTGATTTTTTTTAAACGCTCTAACACCCTCAAAATAGAGGGGAAAGACGATGTGACGTCACCTTGAGTTGCGTATTGTCATTTTCTTTTTCTGATTTTTTTTAAACGCTCTAACACCCTCAAAATAGAGGGGAAAGACGATGTGACGTCACCTTGAGTTGCGTATTGTCATTTTCTTTTTCTGATTTTTTTAAACGCTTTAACACCCTCAAAATAGAGGGGAAAGACGATGTGACGTCACCTTGAGTTGCGTATTGTCATTTTCTTTTTCTGATTTTTTTTAAACGCTCTAACACCCTCAAAATAGAGGGGAAAGACGATGTGACGTCATACTAATTCACAGTCTTTCCCTATGCTTACGTGTTAAATATTTGCAAGACTATGACATCACAGCGTTTTGCATGCAGCACTATTTTAAGGGCGTTAGAGGGTTCAAGAATATATCTAAAAATATATTTGCCAATAAATAACTTGAGGTTTTTTTATAAGTTTGCAATAAAAAAAATCAAGAAGTTGCCCATTCTGTTGTTAAGTTTGAATGCTTGAAACGTCATTTGCATACAAATAAATATTTAATTAAACACAGATTGTGCGAATATTTAATTGGTAGATATAAAAACATAATAAAATAAATCGCAGATATACGTAAAAACAGAGAATAAAACAATAAATGTAATGGCATACAGAATGGAACAATACAGATTATACATAATTTTAGAAACACTACTCAATTATTTTTACAATTAAAACACATATGTTCAATTTCTAAATTTTAGGAGCATTATCTCCATTTACATAGTAGTTTATTGACTTGGCTTTAGATAAACAAACATTCAAATGTTATTGACCGCAAAGTTAATTGTACAATTTACAAAGGTTCAGCTTTATGTTGGTTGGGGGGATTTACAAATTTAATGATGGAAACTTTGGAAACCGTACAACAAGTCAACACGTGTCTCAAATTAGATTTATCAAGCTGGGGTATACATTGCACCATTGCCTGTTTGTTATAACAGCGGTGATATAAAACTCGTGTTCAATAATTTATCTAGGGCTTTATCATTTAATTTTTAATAGCATAAAATATTGTATAACATTTGTAAGTTATAACATTGTAAAATATATAAATAATACATAAAGAATTGTTATTTATATAATATTGTTAAAATTTATACATACTTAACATGACGCCATATTCCTTGCGGGGTAAGCTAGCAGCATTATTGGCGTCATAAAGTTAGTGCGAACCTAGTGGTAACTGCTGGAACTACGTGCGTCTGATGGCGAGGATTGCTGTATATGATTAACATTGTAAAATCATGTAAATGCTCCGTCAGCAGCCACAGCATAATTTTACAGAAATGACAACACCATAATTAGTTGTCAAATACTTTCGGACAAATATAAAAACAAATATATATATTTCAACTTCGTAAGTGATTTCTTTCCTAAAAAATTTGACAATTTTTGTGATTCTCCCCATGCTATAGGTATTACCGTATCCTCGATCCAAAGAGCAAAATTTTCAGACGTCAGCGCCATCTCTTGGTCCTTTTTATGTCCTCTATTACCTCGATTGTCAATGTCCGAGGCAATTTTTTATGCTTTTTAATAAGATTATTTTAAGTTTTGAGGCTTACTAGACCTCACGTACTGAGGTCTAACTATTACTAAGGCTTGCCCTGTAGACCAGACTTTTGAATTAATTTAGCCGTTGATCCACAAAGAAAATGTACTCATTCCCTTGAGCCAGGATTTCTGCTGTAGGAACTGTCTCAAGAGCCGGGTCAGTGTTGTCTGTGTTCACCACTAGGAGATAATAATGCTGTGCTACCGATTACACTTTTGAACACAAATGTATTATTAATATTCTTCTACTGTAATAAAAGAGCCTTAAAAATGATTTAATTTAAAAACAAATTAATTCGTCCTTTCAAGCGTACACCTCGAGGCAGCATAAATGTTATCCCTTCCTGATTTGCAGCTGAGACAAAGCGCTGCAGATTTAAAATTTTGATAAAAAGAGAACCCAGGGTGGCTGTTCAAATCCATGTTTTGTTCACCATTCTTTCTTGGTGACAAACAGAGATCGCTAGGTGTCTACTAAAATAAAATTTTCATTGATTTGCGTGAACAATTGTTTTCAGTCTGAAAATTTCAGTCAACTAAATATTAAAGTTAATCAATCAATTATGTTTAAAAAAAAAAGTATTAAGTTTACTATCTGACACTGAACTTGTATCATCTATTTAAAAATATAATTTAAAAAGTTGGTTTTGTTCGTGAACTACCCTCTGTTCAAGTTGATTCCACGTTAAATTTTTATTATTATTATTATTATTTTCCACCAGAATTGCGTCGATATTATAAAGAGGCGTTCGCTATACACGCAACTCCATCTGGCGAGACAGCTGTGACGCCGCCGCTGCTGCATATATTATACCCTCATCCTTCCTTTTTGCCTCTTCGTATATTTTAACAGGAATGCTTACGTACATACACCAATATTTGCTAACTTATTTGATATTTTTAGCTTGTACTATTTTAAGATATAAAATACATTACATTGTCATGGTTGTTGTATGAAAAAAGTTTTCAACTTTTTGTTTACATAATTAGGCAATGGTTAAAGAAGTCCTATTTTGACTGTCGTCAATGATTATAAATAGACTTACAGTGCTATTTTTCCCGTTACAATGAGTTACATTAATTAGTAATCAAGATTTTTAGTGTACTGTAAATTTTTTTACAATTCTTTTTTATAAACAAAAACAATTTTTAACAGTGATTATATTGCTTAAAATTTGTTAAGATTCCTTTTTGTTGAATATTTCTAATTTTTTAGAAACTATTCGAAACTTTCTGATGTATTGAATCCACCTTATACAATATATTATATCGTGTGACTGATGCATGTTCAAGTGCAGCATACGGTAATAAGTATACTTGTATAAATTTGTATGTTCTATTTCTTTAAAATGCAATAAAAATTAGACAGTCTCACATGATTTATATATATTAGTTTTAAGAGTAACTTTAAGGTTTTTTTTGTCTTCATTGCATGCTTTTAGTCGCTAAGAATATATATATATATATATTATATATTACAAAGGCCTTGAATTTTTTTGTCCAATAGTCAATTCTAAGGATATTAATGAACAGAGTGACAATACTGTACACTCTACTAAAAAATAAATGTCCAATTTGGCTAAGCCCAATAAGTCCGAACAGGATATTTTCATTTGAATGGAGCTTAAAATATAACTGGTTTTCAATTTAAAACATCTCTATATATGCAAGCAAGCACCCTATCTCGGCCCTATAATATATAATATATAATTATAACATAAGATACTAAATTTCAGCTGCTTAAATTCAATTTAGTAATTTTCTTACATGAAGTGCCTCATAATAATTATTGGTTCCTCTGAAATCGAGAAAAAAAAATTGTAATCACAAGGTCTTTTCGTAAATACACAATGATTCAAATAATGAGAATAAATAATCAAATTTCCTCTATAGATGCTACCTGTACAGAAGGTTTATCTGATTCTTGATTCGATTGTGTACTTACGATCACACTTATCAATAATTTTATTATTATTGTTTATTATGAATAAGATTTTTATTAAAGATTTAAAGTATGCTACTTTATGAACACTGGTCAAAATTTGTATTAATTTACAAATAAAAAGTGCAATATCGATTTCAAAATCCCAATTAAGAATTTAATATAAATAATCTATAATTAAATTAACTGGTGAATTTAACGAAAGATTGAATCGTGCACTCAGCTATGACAGTTCCAGCACCTTGAGAGAAAATCAATCAGAGTATAAGCATGCATTGCCACCAGATGCTAAATTTTTTATTGTTTAATGAGCATCAGAATGAAAAAAGTACTCATTACCAAGTTCTATAATATCTCATCGGTTCGAACGTAAAATAAGGTCAAGTGATTCTTTCTCATTCTTGCACTGTCAGTAAAAAATCTTATTTTTTAAATGAAATGCTAATGGGCATTAATGACCCATGTACTTATAATTGCATCATAGATTTATTTAATATACGCGTGAGGTAGTGCAACAAGTCACGTGACATTTAATTGAAAAAAAAAAAAAACACAACATATTTTTTATTTCTTAGAAACATTTATTGTTTGTAGCCATCTTACCAGGATAACTCTTTTGATTTGGCAAACTATCATGTGGTACAGTACATACGTACATTTCTAGATTTGAACTACAGTTGCCTGAAGGCTCCAGCATGGTACTGTATGATTTTGGAGGAAGGGGCAGGTTAGTGAGTAACCTGCAATTTATGTTAAGGGTAAAGTAACACGCCCAATGTTAAAAAAATATCCACACATGAAAATTATGAAACATATTTTTTTAAAATGTTCTCCTTTACATACCCTTAATGTTCTCCTTTACATACCCTATCAGTTGAGCTAAAAACTCAAGCATTCAAATTCGATCTAATTTTCGAGTAATAAATTTTTAAAGTTGACTAATTTAACATGGAAAAATTTAACTTCAATGTTAAATTAGTCAACTTTAAAAATTCATACCTCAAAAACTAGATCAAATTTGTATACCTGATATTTTAGCTACTGATAAGGGATGTAGAGGAGAACATTTACAATTATAAGGAGTAGATCAGAAGCAGAATTACAAAAAATCTTGATTTTGAGATATGTTTCATAATTTTCATGTGTAGGAATTTTTTTAACATTATGGGCGTGTTACCTTACCCTTAAATGTACAAGAGGGGAGTATACTACCAACCTTTTAAATATTGAAGGACTTTTTACACTTGGCGTAATATAGAACTTCATCGTGAATGTTGGGAGTACTATGGTTTACGGTCACTCAGGTATTTAGTTTATAAATTGTTTACCAATAACAAAGGACATTGCAAAAATATTTAACCATATTGACGCGCAATATAGGGCGGTAGAAGCTTATAGTAGAACTACTCTCATAGATCTCCTCTAATTATAAGTCTTGGGGGCATACATGACCAAAATGTGTCAATTGCCCCAAAATACCAACCAATCAATCAATAACTACAATAAAAAATACACGGTTATCATGTTACATGCATGTTATTAAGATTCTCAATTAACTTAATTGTTTTATTTTATATTCTATCTAATTATCAATTGTTTTTAAAATAATTGTTCCTGTAAAAAAAAATTTAAATTGAAGATAATAAAATACATTAAGTTGATGCACTTTGTACAGTATAATGTAACCGATTTCATAATAATATTATGATAAGAGGCTTACAAGTATGCTTTACTATTTGTGCTAATACATCGTTATTGTATTAGACAACACATTATTATTATTAACACGTACGTTAAACTCCTTTATAATAAATCCTCTTACATATTACGATGTCATCTAATTAGTTATTTTTTTACTTCAATTTTATAATACAAAAACAAGCACTGTGTGGGTTTGCAGATATTACTCTTGAGTATATGAATAAAATTTTGTCAAATGTGTAAAGAACAAATCAGATCTCTATATTTTACCGTTTTACATTAAAATTGTTGAATACTGGGGGTATTATTTTAAGAATAAGAAAGTACAGAAGGAGAGAGAGAGGTCAAGGGGCGTCACTTCTTTAATAAAAGGATATGAAATATAGGACCTATAAAAAGGGACGTCGTGGGTTCAAACCCGACCTCGGCCAAAAATTTTAGCAATAATTTCTGGTCTCAAAAAAAAAAAAAAAAAAATCTGAAAAAAATCAAGGGAGCATAATTTTTCACCCATTGTTGCAGTTTTTTAGGTCGATACTCTATTACAGAACCAATCAATGGACACGTTATTAATTTTTCAAATTTTGAGTGGAGTTGAAGGACTGGCAAAAATCTACTGACATTAATTAATTAGCATCATATTTAAAGAAGCAGTGCTAGAGACTAGGTACCAATAATATTTATCTTTGAATTTGGACATCTAGATTCTAGACCATTGTTTCCACATACACTTAATCATAACTGATGTAATTACTATTACTATACACATGCATTGCAGGGATTCAATTTATAATGTAATCTATAATAATTATAGTCTCGTCATATTTGCCAACCACCTTGCCTGTATGACCTTAATTTATTGAGTAATTTCAAACAAAGTATAATAATATAGAATGCTAAAATAGAATTATTTAATTTTCTTAAACTAAATTTCTTTTAGAGTATTATTAATTACTCATAATTACTCATTTAAGCAGTAAAATCCATTACAATCGACAACAATTTTTAATCCATTAATTAATTTTTTATTGCTGCTTTGTATTAAGAATATCGAACTATAAGTTGTAAATTTGTTTGATTTGATTTGATTTTTTTTTTTTTATTTATTTATTTTTTTTTATTTTTTTTTTAATTCTCTGCCAGTGCCAGCCTCGAAAATCATGCAACAAAAGTCGTGTAACATCATTCCTGAGTGTTAAATATTTACATGACTATGACGTCATAGCATTTTGCAGCATAATTAAGCAATACATATATTTCAAGGTTTTCTATCCAAATATAAAATAACAAATCATGTAGGTTATCCATTGTTAATAAAAAATTATCCAAATTCTGGAATCAAATGCTACAATGTATTTGAATATTGAATTATAGTGACCTAATTATGTAAGACAAAAAAAGTGAACAAAAAAAAAAATCAAGGTTGATAAGTAAGAAGCAATAGGTAGTATGTAACTAATCTGTACTTTGCATGTTCATTTCATGTCTCATCAACAGTGAAAATATACTGAGAATGTGTTAGCTATCACTCTATCCCACTGTCAACAAGCCACAAGCTCTGTGGTGAAGTTGATGTTGTTGCATTTGTACTGTTTATAATGCAATCTGCTTGTCAATATTCCCTATTATGCTTCTGCTGTGATTGCTATCAAAGTACAGTGCTTATCACAAAATATACAACAACAAAAGATTTATTGTATTTAAAATTACGTAGGTCAGTTTGTTATCATTGCTTTGCTATTGGTCTCCTTTCGATTACACTCACGTACTTACCCGCTTTCTGCTTATATAATTTCTCTGTCAAAATAAAAATCTAACATTTGATATAGGCCAGCATGAACGAGAAAGAATCCAATAGCAATACCGGTGAAAACTGACCTGGACGTACTTTTATCTACAATGTATACAAAGGATAGTTTGTTGTTCTATTTTTTGTGACAACCACTGTACAGTACAATTTTCTTGTGCGAGACAGCCCAATATTTACTTCAAATAAAAGATTGCTGTACAGGAATAATAGTCCAGTAAAATTAAGTTTTGACCCGGAAAAAATTATTAAAGTTTTGAAACTTTCAGGGTCGATGTAGACTTATGTTCTAGATCACATACTCAAAATCCCCCAAAATCTCCCTGGGGCATTTCCGGTTACCCTTAAAAAATGGCGGCCAAAAAGCACTTTTTTAAAAAATTCGTAATTAAATCCCTAATTAAGCTAGGTTAAAAATTTTAGCAGATAATTAAAGCCAAGAGTTGACATTAACAGGAAAATTAAAAATATTTTAAAATTTTGAAATTAATCAGTGTTTAATCGGTGATTAATTAAATTTTTATCAAAAGCTCGCGGATAGATTGTAAAAAAAAGCATAGAAATAATTTTTTTATGAAAAAAAGTTTCAAGTAAAAAACGTAGCTTGTGTTTTCTAGTTTCTTTAACTGTCATTAAATTTAATTTATGTTTATATTTAACGGAGATATGAGCGGATGAAGAAGAGCGCGCGTGGTCGCTCGGACGTTCAAATGACAATACAGCCGCCCGCAATGCATGCATTTAGGCTTGCGCGCTCTCTTGTCGCCGGCTTTACTTCTGTCGTGCAAATATTCTATGAAGTATGGGGGTAGTAAAACCCAATTTACCCCCTCCCCCCCCCGAAATCATCTGTTTGATATGAATTTTGAGAATTTCATGATATTACAGGTATTTATATAAGAATAATATAGAAAGATCAGTGGCGTGCGGTCCATTAATGCGTTGGATGCGGCGCATCTAGGGAAAATTTGAGCTTTCTTTAAAAAATATAAATATTTTCTTTTTCAATTTCATCACGTCAAATTTCAATAAAAAAAAATAATTTATCTTTGTCTATGTGAAAATCTTCGCTTGAATTTATTGAAGCGTTTACCGCAAAAACGTAAATGAATTCGCGGTGCAATGCAAAGACGCCCTCTTGCATGAAAGCGGTAGACTCACTCAGCTTTGTTTTCCCCATGCATGAATCTACATTTCCCCTCCCACGCCCGTTTTTTCGTATAGTTTTATCATCAAAGAAAAAGCTGAGCTTTCTACCGATTTAGGAGGTGGGAGCGAGCTTCAGTCCTGGGAGGGAGTTGAGGGAGGGGAGCGACGACGATCGAGGAGCCGATGTTTTTGCCTCGTGGATTATCGTAAATTATATGCTGCCGGGGAAAAAAATATAAGATTCGAAAACTTTATCTCTTATTTTTAAAGCAAAATTAACAAATATATAGTTTCACAATTATGAAATCCACACTATAATTATTTTAAACGATTAAACTCATGTTCTTAAATTGACTTTACCTTTCAAAACAACAAATTATTTGAAAGAAATTACGTATCTTAGAAAATAAAATATTGATTTATCGACTGCTATCCTGATCAATCCGCGTCGCGGATCACAATTACAATTTAATTGACTGCATAGAATAAAATGCGTATTTTTTTTTCATGTATTGCAGCTGTACATAGTCGGAATCACAATACAAAAATTATACGTATTGTTTTTAGTGAAAATAATTATATTATATATTAATTATGTGCTGATCGATCATGAATATAACTGTCATACGATCGATATAAAAAAAGACATTACCGACAAAAAATTTAACTCGTCTTACAATATTGATTTAAAAAATTATTTGTGATTGATTTTAGAATTGTATAAAACGTCGAAATATAATATATTTTTGTGTTATTTTTATATATGCTTAAAAAGTCGCCTGCCACGCCCCCTTTTTAAAAAATTTTTCGCCTGCGGCGGGCTATCCGGGGGGCTCCGCCCCCCATCCGGGGGGCTCCGCCCCCCGGACCCCCCTTTTGCTGTGTCCAGTCCCATAATTTTGCCGCCGCATTACTGCCTGCTAAACCCACCGCACGCCACTGAGAAAGATTATGATATAGAATCCATATATTATAGATAATGAAAGACATGTTATGGCATTTTGTAAACAATAAGTTTACAATTTTTGTGGGAGGTATGGCGTAGTGCGTTTGACCGGGTCTCGTCAGATCACCGAAGTTAAGCAACGCTGTGCGTGGTTGCTAGTTGGATTGGTGACCATTGTATATTCAACAGAAATCATGTTACTAACCTAGGGGTAAATCATTGCGCTTTTCTACCCACCATATGGGTCCCTTGCATGGTTTTGTACCATATATTGCACTACGGTCCATTGACAAAAGCTGTAGTGTCTATTTTAGTTGAGATTTCCACGTTTCCCTCAATCGTAGGCAAATGCTGGCATGGCCGGGGCAATACTTGTTCTAGAAGACTCCGCGAAACGTGTACGAATGAGCACTTTTTAGTTTTTAGTGAGTGAACTGCTCACCAATCTTTTTCATTTGCCATGGCACATGGGTTGTTTTACGGAAATTTTGAGTATAATATAATTATTTATGTATAATTATGTTATATTATTGTAAAGTTCCCATCACGAGACAAAAAAAACGCTCAAAACGCTCAAGTTGGAGTTTCGGAAGGTTCGGGGTTTCAAACTCACATTTGTTAGTGAGTAATAGTAATTAACATTTGTAATAAAAAGTATCCAATTATGGTTTGATAAAGGAAAGAAATATAATCTATAACCATGCGAAAATTTATAATAAAGACTAAGAAGTTTATAGTTGTACATATTATACAAAAATGTGTAGATTCTTATTGACTCTGTACTCGTATATGCACATAATGATAAACATTATTCTCAATGTTATATATATTCTTAGATTCTTACTATATAAATTTACTGTTAATTGAGAGTACCTGCAGGTTATAATCCTGGAAAATCAACTACTATACGAGAATTTTGCGTTCAGTGCGTATGCATAATGTGTATTAAAAAAAAAAATAACGTTAGTGAAAAAAGAATTTTTATTAATGAATGGGGAATGGGGTAATGGATATTGCAAATTATTTTACTATAATGGTTGAGAAAAATGTATTGAAATTAAATTTTTAAGACAATTTTGTTAAGAAAAGCCGGTATTACACGATACAAGTTTTCTAACTATTGCATACAATTTTAACTTTCAAGAAAACTTGAACTTCATTTGTTTATATGGAGATTAAATTTTCTTGCAAGGAAAAATCGTGTGCAAAATTGTACGTGTAATACAGGCTTTATATACATAACATTATGCATACGCATTGAAGGCAAAATTCTCGTAAAGTAATTGATTTTCCAGGATTATAACCTGCAGGTATTCTCAATTAACAGTAAATTTATATAGTAAGAATATAAGAATATAAATAACATTGAGAATAATGTTTATCATTATGTGCATATACGAGTACAGAGTCAATAAGAATCTACACATTTTTGTATAATATGTACAACTATAAACTTCTTAGTCTTTATTATAAATTTTCGCATGGTTATAGATTATATTTCTTTCCTTTATCAAACCATAATTGGATACTTTTTATTACAAATGTTAATTACTATTACTCACTAACAAATGTGAGTTTGAAACCCCGAACCTTCCGAAACTCCAACTTGAGCGTTTTGAGCGTTTTTTTTGTCTCGTGATGGGAACTTTACAATAATATAACATAATTATACATAAATAATTATATTATACTCAAAATTTCCGTAAAACAACCCATGTGCCATGGCAAATGAAAAAGATTGGTGAGCAGTTCACTCACTAAAAACTAAAAAGTGCTCATTCGTACACGTTTCGCGGAGTCTTCTAGAACAAGTATTGCCCCGGCCATGCCAGCATTTGCCTACGATTGAGGGAAACGTGGAAATCTCAACTAAAATAGACACTACAGCTTTTGTCAATGGACCGTAGTGCAATATACGGTACAAAACCATGCAAGGGACCCATATGGTGGGTAGAAAAGCGCAATGATTTACCCCTAGGTTAGTAACATGATTTCTGTTGAATATACAATGGTCACCAATCCAACTAGCAACCACGCACAGCGTTGCTTAACTTCGGTGATCTGACGAGACCCGGTCAAACGCACTACGCCATACCTCCCACAAAAATTGTAAACTTATTGTTTACAAAATGCCATAACATGTCTTTCATTATCTATAATATATGGATTCTATATCATAATCTTTCTATATTATTCTTATATAAATACCTGTAATATCATGAAATTCTCAAAATTCATATCAAACAGATGATTTCGGGGGGGGGGGGGAGGGGGTAAATTGGGTTTTACTACCCCCATACTTCATAGAATATTTGCACGACAGAAGTAAAGACGGCGACAAGAGAGCGCGCAAGCCTAAATGCATGCATAGCGGGCGGCTGTATTGTCGTTTGAACGTCCGAGCGACCACGCGCGCTCTTCTTCATCTGCTCATATCTCCGTTAAATATAAACATAAATTAAATTTAATGACAGTTAAAGAAACTAGAAAACACAAGCTACGTTTTTTACTTGAAACTTTTTTTCATAAAAAAATTATTTCTATGCTTTTTTTTACAATCTATCCGCGAGCTTTTGATAAAAATTTAATTAATCACCGATTAAACACTGATTAATTTCAAAATTTTAAAATATTTTTAATTTTCCTGTTAATGTCAACTCTTGGCTTTAATTATCTGCTAAAATTTTTAACCTAGCTTAATTAGGGATTTAATTACGAATTTTTTAAAAAAGTGCTTTTTGGCCGCCATTTTTTAAGGGTAACCGGAAATGCCCCAGGGGGATTTTGGGGGATTTTGAGTATGTGATCTAGAACATAAGTCTACATCGACCCTGAAAGTTTCAAAACTTTAATAATTTTTTCCGGGTCAACATAGGATTTTAACTTAGTTTTACTGGACTATAAGCATACATTTTTGGCTGACAGTGTATTGATTTCAACAGCTGCGAATGTTATATATATATATATATATATATATATATATATATATATATATATATATATATATATATATATATATATATAGATATAGATATATATATATATATATATATATATATATATATATATATATATATATATATATATATATATATATAGATATAGATATATATATATATATATATATATATATATATATATATATATATATATATATATATATATATATATATATATACCTAAATTCAAGTATCAGTTTGTGTGTGCAGTTGATCGTATATATTATAGTGACTGTTCTCACTGTTTAAGTTGTAATGTTCGTTTGAGAATAAATCAAATGTGCCACAGAATATATAATGTATACAAGTCGTATAATATGATAATGAAGAGTGCTATATATATTATAAGCATACATGCACGATCAACCGTTTCAAATTAAATTTGTCATGTAAGAAAAACGTATATGTTTTAATTTATATTTGTTGTTTTTAGATCGATAGTATTTAAATGTTTTAATTGTCATTAGGGACATTATTAATAAAGATGTAAAAAAATTAATGTTGCATATATATATTTTTTCACCTTTGGACGAGAATCATGTTGTAATGCATAGACAATTATAATATACTGTAATCGATTTCATTATTATATTATAAGAATTAATACCCCCGTCCCTTCTGTCCATGAATATTCGTTTTGTAACGAACTTTACTCGAGACATCACGAACTTCACCCCTGCTCACTTAACATGCAGTTTATATGATAAGTGAACTTGAATTTTTTGGGATGCCTATATTGGGGTCTCTTTTTACCTCCCCAAAATTTACAAAACTGTATCTCTTTATCTTTTGAAGCTGCAGCTCCAGCAAATGAGGCAGCTAGGACTAAAGTTCATGCTGTCCCAGTGGGTATATATGTTTCATATTTTAATCCCAGCTTATTACGTTGATCTTTTTTAAACAAGTTTAAAAGCACGAAAAAATAATCAAATATATACAACCAGGTATAATGATGCAATATATAATTATATATAATATGTATATCACTATAAATGCTTGAATAAATCTTTCGAAATATGATCCCAATCTAAATGGTCAATTAGCATGAACGTGTTCACGTAATCATTGAATAGAATTATATAAAAAAAGGTATGCATGTGTTTTCAATTTACATACATATGTTCAAAGTTGATATTTATATATTTTTTCTACGTTTTTTCACAGCTAGTATTAATATACATTTTACATATTTGTAATCACTTAATCGTTATGATTTACATCACAAATATATAGTTTTAAAACCATTGCATTTTTATTGATATATTCATCTCGTTATTTATTTATGCATGATAATAATATAAATACAGAGATTTTTTCATGTTATTATGGATAGTATACATGAAAAAAATTAATCTAATTTTTTGAGAAAAGCTTATATTATATAATTATGAAAATCCTCTTACCACTTTGTTTTGTAGCCACGTGCCTTTAATTAAAAGTTTATTTAACCTAAAAAAAATAATTATTAAATGCAGCTTTGACCTATTTATATATATATATATATATATATATATATATATATATATATATATATATATATATATATATATATATATATATATATATAGAGAGAGAGAGAGAGAGAGAGAGAGAGAGAAAGAATATGTGTTCTGTGTTCTATAATTTGTGTATTTTGCTAAAAGAGTTATTAGCATAAATAATGTATGATATAATACTTTGATTTCTATATAAAAAAATTTATAAATAATATTTTTTGGCTTCCAAACCTCAGAAATTATAATCATCATGCAGTAACAGAAAGCAAACTTTTTCTTTTAACTCAAATAATAAAAATTTTAAAAAATAAAATTGAAATAAAAAGAGTCTAGAGACTGTAGAGCATTCAAGTTTTTATTTAAGCTCCTTACAAGACGGCCGGTAGCTAGCAAGACCACAACGCATTTTATTCGTTATATATGTATAAACTTCATCCGTTAAAATTATAAAGAAATGGATGGAAGAGCAAGACGCAGAGAGAGAAAGATAAAGTATTAATTAAATGGGAGTTTGTTTTAAGTTATAAGAGCCCGTTTGCGCTTTTGCAGGCTATAAAACAAGAATTACTCCGATTTTAGTAGTTTGCCTGTGAGACTTAGGGCACCACCTTGTAGCGAAGGAAGGAACTAACACTGTAGCACCACCCTTCTCACTGAATGTCCCCATGGAGCTCGTGCTGCCGCCGCAATCCGAGAGTACAGGTAGAAAAGTGAATCATTAGAAACTATCAATCCATGACCTCAAATTGGATTATACTTTGGTTTCTCCTTTCAGTACCTCTGGCTATTTAGACAGCCAATTTACTGGAATATTACCGAAAAAATTGTTACTATATAACTGAAAATTTACAAATATTACGTCAAATATTTTAAATGTAATAAATATTTTTTTAAAAATCGCATTTATGAAGTATTAAATGTTAATTATAACTTAATGCAAAAATTCAGATTTTCTAAATATAAAATAAATATATATATCTCATAAGTAATTGCATGCGTTGATATATACTGTTGCATATACATTATAAATTTAAGAATGTTTGTTTCTTTTACAACTATTTACTGACGTTAATAAAAAGGGAGGAGATTCAGATATATATTATACTGATGAGAAATAAGACTGAAATTGAGAGGTCAAGCGTGTTTTAATTTAAATAAGCAAGTCACATCGAACTTTTGGGGGCATACAGTACCAAAATGTGTCAATTGGCCCAAAATACCAACCAATCAATCAACATCGAACTTCTTTCGAAGAAGAAAAAATGGAAGGCTTCATAAATACATTCAATATTTTTCCAAGTAAAATTGTTGGACGTGGAGATATAACGCATATATATTTTGTATAAAACAAGTGGAATATTTTTCTGCTTATCCCGTGACTTTTATTCGGGTTTGTAAATTTTATCACTGTAAGATATTCCGAGTATTTTTTTATTACTATTTATTTTGAATATTTACTTGGTTGTATACGACAAACATATGTTCACGTCATAATTTCAACTATTACTAATACATAACAATCTAATTTCCTAAAAATGGTATGGGTTATTGTAATTAAAGTGTTATTATTTTCTTAATTTGATTAAAACACTGTAAATTAATTGTTTATATGTTCTCCATTAATAAGTAAACGTTTAATACTTACTACTATATCTAGTATCAATATAATTAAGCAGTATATAATTATGCATTGACTAACTTATCTTTTTAGTAAAATTGGATTTTCAATTATGTAAATTTACTAACATAATGTTAATACTGTACAAATAAATTAGTCTTATTACGTGCTTGTGATCATAATAATAATATTTACGTAATTAATATATAAGCTGTATAATAATTTAATATAAAAATAAAATAAATTTGTACTTACATATCGTTGGAGGTGAAATTGTCTGGGCTTGATCTGAATTTCTTGAACGAAGAACGCTTCCTAAACAAAAGCTCACCGAATGATGTTCTTTTGTTTTAGTTGAAGAATTTGGACCATCAAATGAATCAGGAGCAGAATTGGTTTGTTTTCTCATAAAAAAACGTCTTCTCTTTTCAGCTGGTCTTAATGGTGCTGTACTACAATTACTTCCATCACTTCCTTGTCTATCCCTTGATGTTGATGCTCTTGAATCATCCATAGACCATTGATGTTTTAATTTTGGTTTTGAATCATGTGAAGATTGTAAAAATAAATGTAATGGAGGTACACAACGATTTGTGTTACATGATAATGGTTTATCACTAACTGTATCTCTCCATTCTTCAGGATCCATTGAACCACTTAAATCATGATTAGATTTAGATGCTCCGTATGATGAAGTTGTCGCATGTGACGATGGTATAACATCCACTGTGGCCGCTACGTGAGGACATGGTGGTGGTACCATGGACGGCCTTACATGAGGACAGCCTGCTCCAAGGACCCCTTCATTGGGAATCTGTGGTAGCAACAGCAATGGTACCGTAGATGCCGTAAGTACTGAACCAGCAGCTCCTGAAGTTGCATAATTTATAGAAGTATGACTCGGTAAATGTAAATTTAAAGGTGATGTATGAGATTGATAAATTGTTACATCATTTAAATCTTGTTTATTTGATTCAATTCTATTTTTTAATGTAGGTGTAGGTGGTGGTGGTATATTTGGTGGTGGTAATGATGCACTTAAATTTGATAATCCTCCTTGTTGTAAAGTATTTGAAGTTGAAGTAGTTGCTGATGATAAATGTTTAAACGATGAAGATTTAATTGGTCTTGGTCTTGATATTGAAGGAGATAAAGTTGAAGATGAAAAATCATATGTTGAAGATGTTGGAAATGTAAATGGTAAATTGATTAAATCAGCAGAATGAACTGGACTTAATAAAGTTGGAGTATCTAATAATGGTGGTGATGGAAAATCCATTGTATTTGCCGCGCTGGTCATGTCATGCAGTGGTTCTGTGTTACCCATATTGTTAAACGAAGCATTGTTGAGTGAATCAAGAGAACGAGAACGTTGGCTGTGGAAACCAGATGTGGTATTGTGATTACTACGAGTAGATGATGATGATGCTGCTATTGTTGGATTCATAGTATAGCTTGATACTATTGTATTTATGGTTTCAATACCACAATTATAAGATGAATCTTCTTTTTTATCATGTTTATGATGATGGTGGTGATGTTCATGGTAATTTTTATGAGAAGTGGAAGGAGAGGAAGATACGGATGGGGATAAAATTGGATTAGGATCAGATATCATACTAGCAGCACTACTAAGAGATAAAGCAGCAATTGCCATTGATGTAGGGGTACTAGATTTATTTCTTTTACAAGATTTAAGTAATGATTGTACAGATGAACTGTTATTATCAGGAGATGAATTTTCTTGTGAATTTACATCATCTAAAAATGATTGATCTTTCCATGAATCAGAAAGGGAACGTTTACTATTCGCAAAGCGATCTCTAAGTGCACGTGCTCTTGCTGATAAAGACAAACTTGGTGGTCGAAATGACATTGTCCTTGTAAGTAAAGACCTTCCTTCTTTGCCTTCCATCTTGATCCTGAAACAAACAAATAATAAACACAATTTAATTAACTTTTTTTTAAACATATTTTTATATCTGTTTTCTTTTATATAATATATAATGGTGTATATTTTATTCTATATTTAAATTTTAATATCTTTAATTTTATTATTTGAATTTTTAACGTTATTAGATATAGTATAATTATGATTATATATGTTATTCTAACATCAATAGTTAAAACTTGTATAATATATATATAAAATATATTAAAATACATAATTAAAACAGACTGCTGAGACTGCATTTTTATAGATACCCTTTTTATTGTAAATAGGAGAAGGAAAACAAACAATCGTTAAAAATTCCGGGAAAACAACTTTTTGACAGTCAGTATATAATTATGTATATTGAAACAAGAAGTATTAGTTACTATTAAACACAACAAAGTACACAATTCAAATATTTTGCACATCTTCATGCATGTCTGTGTGTGTGAATTGTTGTACGTACTATGTTGTAATATTTATGTGCGCAATGTTCACTCATGCTAAAGGCTTCTGTAAAGCAAACCTGTAGAGCTAGTAAGAGTTATGATTCTGATTTAATATTTAGCAGTGGAAGCCAGGGGACTCCATGCAGTGCTTTTATTGATCCCCGCTGGAATGAATTAAAGTTTAATTAGAAAAAAGGCAATTTAAAGACGTTGATAAAAAAAAAAGAAGTGAAATGACAAACATAATATGGTACAAGGGGTTTCAATCCCCGAATCGGTCGCGGTATAGGAATACATGTGCTCTTCATCACCTTCCCAAACCCCCCACCACTCCCTGGATTTTAAAAAGAGTTGAAATTCTCCAGTATGCATTGATTTAAATCTTCAAAGCTGAGTACAGGTTCAAAGCGAAAGCTTTATATATATTATATGTATGTTTCATTTTATTAAAAAAAAACAAACTTTTTTTTAGGTTCCAAATATAATCAGAATAAAATTCAATAAAATGAAAATATAATACTTTTATAATGATTAATGATATTGGTCTGACCAACACACATAATATATACGATTCATAAATGTAGACTCAATCTTCCGACTTGTGCATGTATGTGTTTGAAACTCCAAAAAATCATATTTAAACACACAAGAGAGCATGAAAATATTGAAATATTGCAGCCTTTTATTTTATTATTTGAGCTCTCATAAAAAGCTTTTGCGGATTTTAATATAAATATAATTGAAAATATTGAAATGTTTGACAAAAATTATTAGTTTTAGTATCCAAAGAAAGCAATTTGATTTCAGTTCGCGGACATAATTAAATATTATAATATATATATATTACATATACAATATATTATAACAAAATATATTTTTATATCAATAATAATTCAATTATACACAAGTTTCTTTGTCAACTTTAAAATATATTTGTTTTCATGATTTTATTTCTTAAAAAAAAAAATCACATGAAAAGGTCAATAATGATTGAATAAGATAGCTGTCACTTGTTATTTGTAATCAATCATACTAAGAACCATAACTTGATACGGACAGTTAGAATTTTTCTTATAAATGATTTGATGATTGATATTCAGTATTATGAAATATCTAAACAATATTGGGAATGGACACTTTGAGACAGTATAAATTTTTACTCCCTCTACCTCAGTTGCTGATTCAGCTGTTCCAAAATCCAACTTCCGTTAGATACTCAATGTTTTTTATTACATTTTATTTTTTAAACTTTTGTTGGTTGCATAAAGCATATACATTAAGTTCATGTCAGTTAGTAAAGTTAGTACAAAACCAAAAACAATTTTACATTGATACCAGATACAAATAATATTAAACATAAAAAATAAAATTCAGATTAAAAATTAGAATTTAATAACATCAATACGAAAATTAACAAAAAAATATTATTTTAATTTTGATCTTTAAAATTTAAACGACTTATTCAATTAAACTTTTTCAGACATTTTATTACTTTCAAACTCTTTAACTGAATAAAACTCCTTGGATATTAGTAAACTTTTCAATTTTGATCTAAATAATTTATTATTTTTTATATCTTTCAGGCAGCTTGGCAAAAAATCATAAATATTAGCGGTCTGGTACATTGTGTAAATTGGTAAATTGTACTGCGCTTCTCAGTCATAACGTTAGATTTGTTTTTAGTATTACAATTGTGGTAATTATCATTTTGCTTATAAAAATCAGTGTATTTAAAAAAAAAAAAAAAATGAAGTACAATTTAATATGAAAAGAGACGGAAAAGTTAATATATTATTTGATTTAAAATATGATTTACAGGATTGTTGCTTTGGGAGTCTTAATATGGTTCTGAGTGACCTTTTTTGCAACACAAAACATCTGTTCAACAGATCAGATTTGCAGATAAACAGTTAATAACATTTCATGAGAAACATGATTCCTTAATGAATATTGCATAAAGTTTGCTGAATTCAACTTCTTACATATATTATTCACATGTATATTCCAATTTAGACATTCAAATGTTGAAAACCAAACTCGATTTATTTGAACTAACAAAAAAATAAACATGTATATAATATTGTAGAAAATTCTCCTACTAACTTTGACAACGATTTAACCTGTAAATTTTACTACTTGCGACACAGACAGAACCAATATTATTGACTCACACCTTCACTGATTTTTTTTTTTTTTTTTTTTCCGCTCCACAGTAATCGGTCCAGCAGGAAGTTTGACAGTGACGAAGGATAGGACTTGATAACGATTCTACCACAGATTTAATATAACAGGGTGAAATCCCAAATCGATTTCGTTGCAGCTCCAATGCTACGATTGAACGAATGTGACTCGTCTTCGTCAACCAAGCTAGAAAGATTATCAATTATCAACAACGTTTACGTCTTAACGTTTACCAATTTTCTTTTTTTTTTTCAATGATTTTACCGCAAGTATTATCCTCAATAATGTTTTGTTATACTTTTTATTTATAATGAAGTTAATGAGAGTTACCTTTATAATAATAAAAAGTATACAAACACAACAAAAATACATTTTTAAGTAATTGGAACGTATTATTTATTTGAAGTTATATAATTTATATATATATTTTTTATTTTTTTTTATACTTGCTTTTATTTTGCTGTTATATTATTATTTCAAAATTTAATAATGATGCTTGATTTTTTTTTTAACTGTATAATTGCTTCTGAAATATAAGCCAAAGTAATAAAAGAAAATAACAAATGATGATATAAATTTTTATTTAATTAAATTAAATATAATTGATTTTATTCAGTCATTATAATAACAAACTTATGGTTAGTGTGACATTAAATAAATATGAAGATATATAATAATTCATGGAATATTAATTACTTAATTACATCTTGCAGCATAAAATTTCAATAAATAATTCTTTAATTTTATAATTTAAGCATTAAAAGAACGATGTATAAGAAAAATCAATAAAATATATTTACATTTTTTTTATATATAATATATTCAATCTTAAATAGATTTCTAGAATATTTTCAATTATAAAGGTGTTTTTTTTTATTTTTTTTTAATAGGCGCGTAACTCACGACTGAGCTATCCAGAGCATATCCAAGCTTTTTACTAACTTTGATTAGTCTTTTTGATTTAGCCCACTTTGTGTGATACAGTTTATTGAAAACACTCACTACTTTTACATTCATTAACATACGGATAAAAGGAATTTCAATTCACTCTAATCTTTTTTTATTATTATTATTTTTTTTTTATCTCTGCATGCTCAAATATGCTGATAATGTACTGAGATTTAAAAGTTATTTGTTTAAAACTTCACAAATTATTTAGCTGGTCAACCAATGGACAACCTACATAAAAAAAAATTATTGCAGAAATAAATACTGTAGAGGGCACCAAATTATGCTACTCTGAATTTTTCCAGATTTTTTTTAGACCTGCAACCATTTTTAAATAATTATTGAAAATTCTGTAAGTTTAGTTGGCACCCCTGAATCCTTAATAGAAAGGATTAGACTGAGACGCCTATTGACGCCTCCAAGGGTCGTGGCCGCACTTTCAATAATTAATTAAAAACAGTTCTGGGTTTCAAAAAATTCAGAGTAGCATAATTTGGTACCCTCTATTCATTTCTGCAATAAAAATTTCCCATGTAGGTTGTCCATTATGATAACAAAACATCATTATGACACTGCAGTGCAAAAACGTGTTAATTGTGTTAAAATTATTCAGAATGAAAATGTAAATTGAAAGTTCAAATAATTAAACAACCTCACACATTGTTTTCATGCTCCACCATGTTGCCAAACAGATTTCCTAAAAAGTTACATTGTTTATTTCGATAATCGATCATAAAGTGTCCATATAACAGTTCATAGTTAACTTGCAATAATTTTTTGTTCTTCCAATTTTAAATTTACTTTTCATTCTTAACGTTATAAAAAAAAATTGAAAGGAATTTTAACAAAAAAATCATATATATATATATATATATATATATATATATATATATATATATATATATATATATATGTATATGTATATGTATATATATATATATATATTTTATTATTTTGCAATCTCGTCGCATGCAACCTGAAAACTTTTATATGGGTATGTTTGATCGCATATAGTAACTCATACTGGATATTATTTTTATATATATTTATATATATATATATATATTATATATAAATATGTGTGTGTGTGTGTGTGTGTGTGTGTGTGTGTGTGTGTGTGTGTGTGTGTGTGTGTGTGTGTGTAATGATTTTTATCGAGTTATGGAAGTTTTTCCAATTATATTTCAAATGTAACACTGCAATGCATGTAATTTTATCTAACAAATTTTAATTGAAGAGAGTTTCATAAAAAAACGATAACTTATACTGTAGCACTGACAAGTGAGATCATTATGGTGATTTTTTATTCTTGTTTTAATTTTTAATAATAATAACTTACAATTTATAGAATCTAGTACTAATATTTATACATATAGTTATAGAAGTAAAGTTATAATTTCAAAACGTATGCATAATGCTATATAGAATCCGATAAATTTTTATATACAAAGTACGAAATACGAATCGTGTGTCTCTACAATGAACATTCAGTTTTGGTTTGGGATAATACAGAGAGACACGATAACAAACTTTCCACCATTTATACACCATTTATAAAAGCCGTTTTTAATGCGACTAAGTAGGTATTATAAAAGTTTCTGAACTATAAAATTATACAAGTGAGTTTGTCTTGACATTTCTCCTGCTATTTACTCAATTAACAAAATTACATAGTGGAATATGACAATCCTTGTTGACATTAAGCCGCGATTGTTCTTAAGTCAAGGTGTAATAATACAACGACTGAAGGTAACTTCCGGGGCTACTTCTGGACTTTTGAAAATTTTCAATTAATGTGACAGTGTGTATACCTCCCCCCCTTCTCCCCCCCCCCCAGAGAAAGAGAAAAACTTTCAATTGTTTTTTCTTTCTTCTTTCGTTCTTTACAACCGTCGCAGTAAAAAAACTGCTTAGGGAACCTTCTGCTGTGCGGCACATTATTAAAAATAAAGCCGAGATTATGTATTGTACTGCCTTATTTCTAGTTAAAAAAAACGAGTATAAATAATTCATTACCTTCTAAAAAGATGTACTATTGGATTGTAAAATAGTTAATTATCCTTATTAGAAAAAGAATTTATTTACATGATAATGATTTTTTTCCAGCTTGTGTTAATAATTATTATTGGAATGTATGTGTTTTTTTAATAAGCATTCAAAAATGAGGTCGTTGTATGGTTGTTAATGATCTACAAATATAAACTAAATGCCAAGTATTAGTATGTTAGCATATACTAACCAACGCTATGAATTCAATGGTGGAAAGTTGAATTTATATAATTTGAAATTTTAACAAATAATTTCATATCATTACTAAGCCGAGTTTTTTTTTATTTTTTACGTACTATGTCATTTACAGATGGATGTTCTTTAATTTAGATTTTACTCCCTTGAATATGTTTTCTAAAGAAATGCATATTTTCATATTTTAATCTCTTAACCTGTGACCTACAAAATACTTGGATGTCAACTACTGCTTTCTCAAGTACTGTAATTACTAAAAGTAAGAAATTATTTACACGATGATGTGTTGTGAACGCTTTCTTTAGATACATTGTAGTTTTCAGTTTTTTCCTCTTTAAAAATAAAAGATATATATACAGTTACATACTATATATAAAACAGACCTGCAGTATTGTGTTTTAAATGTTACACCTGAATATCAACATTTTATTGTAAAAGTAATCTCATAATCAAGATATTAAGTTTGCATTCTTCATGTTAGCTTATTCAAAAGTTATACTGTATATGACAGTATATGTGTATATATACATGTATAAATATGTACATGTATCACACATACAGAAAATAAGAATGTCAGGTCATAAGTATTAAATTTTTGTTTTTATAATTTTTTGCTTTTTTAAAGCTCTAGACGGGAATGAGGTAAGGAAATGGGGGTTGTCATGGGGCTGTTATAGTCGTGCCTGGGGTTAGCGTTGATTTGACGTCACACGATCCTTCCATTATTATTATTGCATTGAATGACAAAATTCGTGACGTCAAATCAAAAATAGCCCGAGATGACTACACGTGTCCCAGAATTCGCTTGGATGTGACTGAGGAAAGATTCATTGGAAGAAAGGGGGAGGGGGAGGAGAGAGGGCGATGTCCATAAAATAGACAATCATTCCTTTTCAAAGCTAAACGTACATTTAAAGTACCATATAATATAAATACAAAATTTCTTATTAGAGAATATCACGGTAGGTCCTAGCTGTTGGTAACACGATAATTAGAAGTGAACTTTAGTCGCAGTCAACCCACATGAGCTGCTTAATTAAGGATGAATCTCAGTGTCAGTAGATTGAGATCTCGCGGCGCAATCCCAGCGCCTGAATGCAACAAGACTTGCAGGGAACTTTGAAATCACCATTAATAGGTGGCATACAAATTTTGCAGCGAATCTGTCTCATCAGTTTTGAGAAAACTGAGGTAGAAGTTTAACATTGGCCTTATGGACGGAAACCGGAAATACAGCTGTTGTAAGAAAACTGCCGGACTGAATTTGCTCAAACCATAAGCGATTAAGTTTTAGAACATTATCAATTTTTAAAAATTTATTTCATTCGATTCCTTTACAGGGAAATATTCTTTGACTCCAGCAGTAACTGAGATTAATCGTTAACTTATACACGAACTCGGCCGTGTGAGTGAGTTCAAGCTGTGACACCTCTCCTTATCCTTAATTAATATTTAATGTGGTGTTGAAACAGTAAAAGAGAAATAATAGAATCTCCACAAAATCAAAAACCGTCTCATAAATAATGCTGTACTCCCTTCCAACTATGATTGTATTTGGTTTATTTGTCTTACATAATAAAGTGCTAACGTAGATAAAATGTTTTTTTTTTTAATTGTTATTGGAATATTCAAAGTTGTCTTAATCGCTCTAAAAATTAAAAGAAAACAAAAAAGTAAAAAAATTCATTTAATAAATTGAAATGCAAGTATCTAAAATTTAATCTCCAACTAACAAGTAAGTAAAACTTTATGAGATAATATGCAGAGAATTGTAATTAATATTACATAAAGTTTTGAATTTTATTTTTTTCACAATGTCTATATATTATTTATGTTATTTAATAATTATCATATAATATATAATAAATTATAGACGTTTAATAAAAAAATTATAATTCCTTGCAATCAACCAAGAAGGCTTTTACAGAAAATAAAAAACAAAAATCTTGAAACAAGAACAAGTCTGGCATGCCTAAAAAACTGTATATACATTGAATTTATAAAGAGATTCGATGGGAGGCTATGCAGTCAACGTGGTGTTGAATAATAAAGCGACTCGTGTGTCACGTGCTTGGCTTTCTTGTAGCAAGGTAATGGGAGGTGACAGGGCATTTTCTTGTCGTGTTCTCAGTCAATCACGCTGCTGATTAAATGATGAACCACTTTAGTACCTTATGTGAGTGGTTTTTGTCAAGATTAAAAAGCACTGAAATTTTCAATGAATATATCTAATAATTAATATCAATGTAATTAACATTTCTTATATGCATTCAATATTGCCTATTGTATAAAATATATTATATAATGTCAGGTGTAAAATGCATGTAATTTTTGAAATACTTATTAATAATGACAACCCACTACTTTTTTTTAATGAAAATACTCTTAAAAATACATTAAAACAATTATTAAATTATTGTTAAACTGCTAAAGTAAAAAACACCACAAAATGAATCACACTACATTTTTTTACTTATTAATTTCTGGTACAAGAAAAATGATGATAACTAATATACATGCAGTTTGTTTTAATGAATTTTCTGTAGAAAACACTTGAAAGGTAACATACAGATAGACCATTGAGTTGACAGGTATTGATCTCGAGAAAGTGACCAATACTTCTATAAAGGTGACGACGAAAACAATAAACAAGTGAACTTTGAAGTGTTGGCTCATTGCTGTAAAATCTTCAAATGAAGTGATCAACTGTACACTGAGGTACCTAAGTATACTTTATTCAATGAACTTTTATTCAGTGCTAAATATCGCAAAATATCCTGAATTCTGCAATAATTTTGGTCTAGCATAAATAACATTAAATGAAGACCATTTCAAAAATATGCTGATATTATATACTGTACTTATAATTATTTATTATTTTACGGACTACAAAATGAAGACTAGCTTTTTTAGTTATCAAAGTTTTTGAATTTTAATAAACTTGATTGTTTGACTTTACAAATTTGAATTTTCAGGACGGTGATTTATGAATATGTTTATAAATACATAAAATATAATAATTATACTGTCAGTGATATGACGTACTTTATTGTTGTACAATCGAAAAGCAATCAATTAATTATGAATTATATAGAATATGTGTAACTATTTGTTTTCAGTTTTCAGACTACCACTATATAGAGCTGTGAAATCACCTTGGTGGCAGGCATTTTATTTGACGAGAAATTTCATTGCAGTGACATATTGCGTGGTTCTCTGCCAAAAGGTTGTGTATGACACGTCAAAATCCTACAGTGGTCTAACATTGAAAGTAGTTTATTATAACTATAATAAAGTAACTCCTAAGGGTCATGTTACCCTGAAAGTTACTGGAATACGAATGGGCGTTAATTAAAATAACGAGTCCTTTAAAAGAATATTTTATTTTTATTTTACAGCAATATAATATTACATAAAATCGATAAATTTCGATGTTAGAAATTGATTTTATTGCAATGATAGCTAGATTTTACCACATTGTTTACTTGTTATTGAAATGATTTGCGTACATCTAAGTGGATCTCTCTGCCATTACATATCACGAAAAACATAAAACTGAATTGTTCTACTGTTCTACTTTTAAATTTATTCTTTTGTCTAGACTTATAGTACAAGTCATTAAATAGAAATTTCATAATATGAAATCGATAACAAACTATAATAGAGTTTGATTTTTGAACGTTCATTTTAATAAGCGAAAAAAAAAAAAGTTATTTAATGTAGAACGATGTAGTATTAATGTTTCAGTTGTGTAACACTTGACACCCTTCTCTCTTAGTCACTCTTAGTTACTCTTAGTTGTGTTTTTCAGAGTTGACGTAAATATCACGTTAAGAACTAACTTTTACTGGCTATAGTGTATAATATAGATCACATAGTTCATTATTCTGGTTCACGTTTCTTGCTCTTATCGTCTTAAGAATTGATGGAGAGAGACTGTACTGTAATTATTATATAGAGACATGTATCAGCATGCATTATTAAGATCGGAAGAGAAGCATATAACAGAGAGAGAGAGAGAGAGAGAGAGAGAGAGAGAGAGAGAGAGAGAGAGAGAGAGAGAGAGAGAGAGAGAGAGAGAGAGAGAGAGAGAGAATGAATGAATGACGTGCTAATTATTAGATGTATTTAAAGTCCACAAATTCACAAATTGATGGCCAACCCGTCTACGCTCCTTTCAACTCGATTCTCTATAACCTATGACCTTTTGTGTTACTAAAATTGGCAACTGCTCTTGCTACCGTACGTACTCTCCTCTTTTTTCCTCTTTTCGATGTTATTTAACGGTAGGGGGAAAAAAAAAAACTTATTTCCTTCATAAAATACCAAAGAATATGTGACTTGTAAATGACAGAAGAAATTTAATGAAAACTCCTTTTAAGACAATTTCATCATTTTTCCTTTCTGTAATATAACCATTTTAAATGAATAATAATTACTGTCGTATTTTAATTGACTTAAAGAGTCTCATAATTCAACAATTACACAACAATGCAACGTCGTGTACTGTATAATAGTGAAAAAAAATCATTAAATACTCTCTCTACTACCTTTTTCCCTATAGTAAGAACTATTCAGATGTAAATAATAACAATATTATTTTACATCGATTTTTCTCAGCTAAAAATGATTGTTCTCATTTCGCAATATTACATTTAATTGTCCTGCCATGCAGCTAGCTTGCATTATTTCCATCAATACTTTTAAATCTCAGAATTCTAGCTGCCTATCATAAAATTTATAAATAATAAACTTAAAGTTTATGTTATAAATATTATTTTATTCATATTATATTTATAAAAAAGTTACTATTTTTAATGATGGTATTATATTTATTTTAATAATATATAATTATAATTATTTATTATGCATTGGTGAAAAAGCATAAAAAAGGGTAAGTTAATTCATAATAATTCTGCATAAATTTGATGACGTCAAAAATGTAATTATATCATCGTCATTAACGTTATTTGTTCGCGTCAGTTTGTTCATTAATAGCCATGCATACAAAACTGTGCAAGTTATTTGCAAGTTACAACACGCACTTTTAGTGACATGTAGGTTATATGATATTTTCTGCCTTCCACCTATTGGAGTTTCAATAATTTTTATATTTTTAGCTAGTACATTTAACAAATTTAACAAATAACACCAGTGGGCAGTGATTGGCGGCTATATTTAGAATAGAATAGAAATGTGCTTTATTGCGGCGAAGTTTAGGCAAGCCCATTCTTACACCTAACCGTATATTTGGCGATTAAAAAAAAGAGCATCGTAATTAACGCGATACTCGCCGCCGCAACCTGGCGAATTCGCTTGCCGCATAGGATTTCACAGCTTTTTGCGTCAAGATCGCTTAGCGTCACCGTTGTCGTCATGTGGATCCGCCTTTAGAGGGTTCAAATGAATGTGGAAAAAATTACATTACATAACACGAGATCAACTCTCTAAATATACAAAAATCATGAAGGTTGTCCATTGTCTAGTTTTACATCTGATGGTTAATATTTATCATAATATAGTAATATACATCATGTTGTATATTTAATACAGTGTATTTATGTTTATTTATGTACAGAAATGAATGTATGCAATAGTTACAAAATGCATTTTTTTTAAGAATGTAAATATAAAAAATTAAAACTCTGCAATCTATGTCATGATACATCGAGTGATATAATGTTTATTGCATAGTTGCAATGTTGCAATTGCTATACATATACCTATTCTATTGTTTACATTGTTGAAAGAAGGAGAGACTTAGGAGTGAGAGAGACTGCAGCAACTTTCTGACTCCATGTAGGAGGTGTAATTCACCACCATGAATATTCCCGTCTTCATTATAAAGTGCATTTTGCAAGTTGTAGCGTAGCAACTGCGAGGGCTGAAGACGGTTGCACGTACTTATATAATTCATGCAACCAGCAAACACAAGCATATTATGATAATACCTATTAGCAAAGCGTCTACGGCATGCAACTCGAGCCATGGTTTCAACGTTATTTTTATAGATATGAATGTCATTACTATAGTATCATTAGTGTATTTACAACGTATTATGATTCTTTTTTTTCCCCGCAGAGACTGAGGGAACTGTTGAAAACTTCAGCCAGAAAGGACACCTCTCTACTTTTAATCAATGGATCATTGAAGTGATGTCCAAAGCCTGGGGAACCACTCACAAGTGCATCACTGCATTAGGTAGAAAACAAGATGAATTTACCCCAGGGAGGAAGAAACATCATTTTTACTTAAAACAGTCATTCATCAAAGTACTATCTAACCACGCTTGACGTTACTTGAGTTCTGTGATCTAATAACGAGAACCGGTCAATGCATTGCGCCTCGCTCAACCTTAATTCGATTAAAACAAATCAACTGTCACATTCACAATTTTAAATGGAAATTAATTAATGATGTAATTATGGAGGAGTGTAACAGCGGTAACCTGAATGTGGTCACCGACCACGGAAGTTCCTCACTCAGTTCCTCAGCTTACCATGAGTACATGGAAATAACATGGGTATATGAGTCATTTCCATTTTGCGGAACAACACTAAAATCTTAAAGTTTACTGTAATATGTTTTAAGTCTGTCTTCTACGTAAACAAATTTATAAATAAAACAAATGCGCACTTGCTGGAACACCACTATTTCACTTGCAATGCAAAGTACACACATAAAATTATTCTCTTTTGCGTGATATTATCAATTTTCACCTGTGCTAATTATAAACCTTAAATTTCATCAAGACAGTTATTGGAATTTGAGTCTGTAACGTTACGATAACGGTACGTCATCCAGCCAACGGACAAAGATTGACTAGTGACGTCACAGAGTGAAATTCTAATATCTATCTTAATGAAAACTGCTGGGGTAAATAATTAGCACAGCATATAAAAATTAATAGTATCACGTGAGAGAGAATAATTTTATCTTCATTTTATATTGAACGTTTTAAGCTTCTTTAAAGTATTTAATGTGATTTTATGGTAAGTACTTCAAAATCGCATGGCATCGTGGAATATAGTTAATGAATTGGCGGCTGTCCATACTTATGATGGTTTGCTGAACGATAGCTTTAAGATCTGCAGGCTGCATGGGATCACGTGCTATAGTAATTTTAATAGTTAAACATCTCGTAATTGAAAATAATACAATGCTTGAGTGTGTGTGTGTGTGTTTTGTACCGAGAACCAGACATATCGCAAATTGTCAAGGGTCTCGTTTGTGGAATTATGAACAATTCATACATTTTTTTATTAATATACTCTACAATATACTATTCATATTAACATTATATAACCAAAACTGAACTTATTTTGAATATTTTATACTATTTTAACTTGCGTAAGAAGGAATAATTTACTTAATTGCTTTGTATTAAAAGTTAAAGTGATAACATATATAACAAACAAAAGGCGTAGGACATTATTGAACATTAACGTTCATATATATTTTGTATTTGTATCATTAAAATTGATGAAAAAAATTTTTTTTGACTCTAATAGTTTGGAGCTCAGTACAGTTCGGAGAGAAAACTTGTACACTATATGTGAGAATAGAGGCTTCAAGTCAGCTGATTTTGCTGATTTTGCAGTGTTCCCACCGCCTTACATCTAAATCTACGTAAAAAAAAAAAAAAAAAAAAAAAGAGAGAGAGAGAGAGAGAGAGAGAGAGAGAGAGAAGAGAGAGAAGAGAGAAGAAATGAAATGGACAACATACATGAAAAAATTTTATTGCAGAAATGAATAGAGGGTACCAAATTATGCTACTCTGAATTTTTTCAAAATTTTTTGAGACCCGGAACTATTTTTAAATAATTATTGAAAGTCCTGTGATTTCAGTTGTCACCCCTGAATCCTTAATAAAAAGGATAGAGACTGGACGCCTATTGACGCATCCAGGGGGCGTGGCCGCACTTTCAATAATTATTTAAAAATAGTTCTGGGTCTCAAAAAAATCTGAAAAAATTCAGAGTAGCATAATTTGGTACCCTCTATTCATTTCTGCAATAAAATTTTTTCATATATGTTGTCCGTTGCTGTTTTGCAAATTTGAAGATAAAAATGAGCTAGTGATTCAAAATCAGAAGACTCCTAAAAATGGGGGGGGGTAGTAGCATATAGTTTCAAATTATTAAGTCTGTTCGTAAATACGCAATCAGAAAATAATAAATTATTTGATAGCTGATTATTGATTCATGAATCGATTGTGCATTTACGAACAGACTTAATTATAATAGCTTTAATATTTACTGAGAATTCTAAATTGTTGGCTTATGGAGAAAATTCTCCCACCGGGGACCACTTGAAGTCTCTATAACTGACATAATAAAATGTTTACCCTACTTTGAAACTAATGATGCAAATTCTGCCCTTGCGCAATCTTTACGATTTTAATTAACAATATAAGGTTTTAAATAAAACAATTAAGTCCATGCTAATTACGTAAATGGTAAATCACCATTAACAAGGTATTGCGTCATACTGACATCATTTTATTGGCGAATAATGAATAAACTATGTGTGATATATGTTATTTTATGTAGCATAAACATCCACTCTGCAATGAACGAAGATAGGACTGCTATACTTAATTCATTTGGAAACTCTTGAAAGTATCATAAAACTTAAAAAAGCTATGAAAAGAAAGAAAATATATAATATGGTATTTTTTATGTGCAGTAAAAAGTTCGTGCAACTATATTATATACTCTAAATTTATTTATAACAAGTCTGTATAAAACTGTTCCCATCTAAGCTTTAAAAATGAAATAGAGGTGTAACTAAAAACAAATTATATTGGTAGCTGTAATAAATTTATATCAAAATATAAACGTTAAATTTGAAATAATAAATATTCAAAGAATTTTCTTACATAAGAAGAAGAGAGAGAAAGTAGACGTGTTTGAATAATGCACAAAATTGATTCAGAATCATCTGATGAAATAATATGTAACTTTAAGTACTGTACACAGATGTGGATCCATTGCAGGACCAAATTTCGGAGGGGACATAAGGCCAATGTTAAAAAAAAAAATTGGAGTAGGGGAAATGCCTATATTTCCCATGTTAAATTCAAAATTTCAGAAGGGGCAGGGGGGTTCAGCCCCCCCCTCCCCCCAGCCAACCTCCTGGATCCTGACTGTATATTCTGTTCAATCTATGCTTGATTTTTTTTTTTCAATTGGTTCTGAATTTACGAAACTTTTACGAATTATCATACTTTTATTCATATTATATTCTGTTTAATTTACAAGTAGAATCTAGTAGTGTAGATTCTAGATATAAAGTATATCACAACTGTTAATTAAATTTAAACTGAAGTGTCATCTTTCATCTAGGGTACGTACTTAGGCGTGAAGTGTAATATTGTCAGGGTGCGAGGCATGGAGAGATAAAATATTGAATTATTTTAACACACGTTTTCATCTTTCTCAAAGAGCCTTAAAATTTAATTATAACATTTTATTAAGCTCCTATCTATATTATATAATATGAAGAATATTTTACGTGTAATTTTAGTGATGCTACTCAAATGCGTGTACTAACTTTATTACCATCTAACTTTTGATATATATAATATATATATATATATATATATATATATATATATATATATATATATATATATATATATATATATATATATATATATATATATATATACCTTTGTTTGCGTAATTACACCAGTGAGAGGGGAAGCATAAAAATTATGTTTTATTGAAGAAAAATTATCTAAAATTAGTAATTACCTTACTTCTAGGTAAGGTTTATTTTAGATTTCTTCATCTCGTCGTAAGAGAAATTTGAATTTAATTTTGTAAAATTGATAATTAAACATTAAAAATAATTTGTTTTTTTACTGAGCCTTATTAATAAATAATAATAGCCTGATTTAATAACCGATGTTGTTACTAGCGATAAAAAATATGCAAATTTTATTTATCTACGGGAGTTCCAAAAGTATATATATATATACTACACATATATATATATATATATATATATATAAACTTTGGAATTCACTAAAACTTAAATAATATTACTTATTTCTGTTACGTCAATTAGTTTTTCTAAGTGCACTTAAATTACACACGATGAATAGAGAACTGTACATATATTATTATACTGTATAATAAATACTCTACGTGTATTAAAATGAAACAAGAGCTATATAGCTGTAATTTTTTCTCCTGTCAAAATAATTATTACTGTGATAACAAGCTGCATAACATAGAAAAGTATAAAATTCCATCTGTGTTGAACGAATCACCTTAATTCTTGTTTACATAGAGTATATATAATCCATCAGTGAGCTTTCTCTTTAAACAACTATTATGCTCCTTATCGAGCGACTATATTATCAAAGGATTCAAGTGCGCATTTATCACGGTGTTACATTTTAGATTAACTTAATTTATTCTGTTCCTATAATTAACTGAAGCGACAATCAGGTTTATTAACAATTGCAAGTAAAAATCAATTGTAGTTTTTTATAACAAGCTTGATTAATAAACATGTGGTGTTGAAAATTGTTTATTAGATCATAAATACAGTTATAGAGTTTAAATTTTACTATGGCTACTTTGTTATAATTATAATAGCGCTTGGGTGCATGTTATGCCTATTCTAAAAAACGGATCAAGAAGAAAAAGTTAAAATTATAAGATTTTTATCATAAACGTAATTTACATATTAATTCATTATATTTTTTGCCTATTGTACATTACAATATAATTCGTTAGTTGTATAGGTAAATAAAGTTATAAACTATTGATACAATAAATAAATATATTTCCATGACTGAAATCAATATTATATTATATGAAATTCATCATCACATTAATAAAACGATTGCAATCAATATTACTTCCATCTTACACTGTGTAATTTCATCTCATTATTTTCTGTGCCTCATCCATTTGATTCTCTTCAGCTTTCAAAATTTCTAATCAATATAATTATAATACATAATTATATATATAAATTAATTATCATAAGTAAATAAATACCTTACAATAAACACACAGCTTGAAGCCTAAAACTATAATATACATATGTGACATAATATTGCTACACACTAAATTAACTTATAAGAAATAAAACCTAATATGGCTAGTTTATATCATAGTTGATTTTGATGGCTTCATGCTCTTAGTGATTTATCAAGGCAAACATATTATAATTATTATATTATGCATTGTAATCATCAACTTCGTGCATGGTAACTAATATGCTAGTTGTGTGTTAGTCTCTGCATGCTTATAAGCTTATTCTCTCCACAAGGTGGCTATACTAAATATAATATACCCACCTTGTTCTATCTATCTCACCTCTGCAGTTTACAATATAACCTTGAATATTAACGTAATTTGTAATTACGTTCATATGTTTTTAGTATCCAAAAAGAAACAAACATGCTTGAAGTTTTGAAATAAAACAATTTATGATTGCTGGTACTTGGAGCCATCGATCAATAAAATATATTATTCATAAATTGTTTTGCTTAACAAATTATTATTTAGATCATTATTTGTGTATTTTACTTCATATAATAATTTTATTGCTTTTCGATTGTAAAATATATAAGTACGTTAGATATACATATTAATCACTGTCAAGTTGAAAAATACGTCTAAATCTTTGAAATAAGAAAACAAATAAATAAGATAAAAAAACAAATAATATAACATTGAAAATTGTCCTTATACTATAGAGCATATTATGATCCAGCTCAAAAGTCATGCTACATTGCTAAGATAAAACTCCGATGAGTCTGTGCGCTAAAATTTTGTCTGTTTTTAATGAGGATATGGCATTACCCACAGAATGTGAGAGACATTAAAACAACACAATTTAAATTACAGATATCACCATTGTATTATAAGGTTAAAATGTTTTTTTATTGCTTATACTTGAAAGCATGGCACAAGTGATACACTTTTGGTGTAATCAAATCCGTAAATTTATGCCGTCATTCAGTTACTTGATGACTGTACAAGCACTACGTTCACATGACGATGTTTAATATATAAGTACGTATCCGTTGACGACGCCTCATAAGAATAACATTATAATCCGTCATCAAAGGATCCGTATTAAACACCATCATGTGTACATAGTAACTGTTAATTATCCAATCAAGCCTTCTTACAGAGAGTTTTTTTTATTTTTTTTTTAATCACTTTAGCTTAATTTATAATATAAAAATATATTATAATATAATAAAAATCTTTTTAACATGGTTTCATGTTACAATATTTAGAAACTATAACACATTACAATCTAAAATTAATATATAGACTGATTTAATTAATACAAATTTTACTGTTTACTCAGTGATTGTAGGTGATTAGTTGATTCTTGGCTTTTAAATAACACAAATAATTGGATAATGTAATTTAATATGCCTTATAATATCATTATAATATACTGTATTACATGATACATGCTATAACATTTTTATGTAAATTATAATTGTACATAATTTCAATATATTTTTAAGGAAGAGTGAGATTTTACTTTGTTGTTGACCGTGATAGAATTTATAGAATTTCTAACCTGAAAATAACATTTTATGTTATATTTAAAAAGAGGAATATAATATTTTTCCTATCGAGTTATTTTACTTGAACCTGAAGTGACGTGGATCTACACGTTTACGTCGTATATATCGTACACACGTGAATAGAGTATATATACTTCAGTCGAATGTGGAAAACAAAAATCGTGGAAGTCATGATTTGAATTGTATACACAATGATAAAACATTTATCATGACACTTTTCTAATATAATGGACAGCCTGCATGCATTGAACTTTTTTATTGCAAAAATGAATAGAGGGTGCCAAATTATGATACTCGGATTTTTCACATTTTGTTCAGTACAGGAACTATTATTTAAAAAAAAATCATTGTAACTACGACCACGCCACCTGGAGGCGTCAATAAGCATTTTGGCCCTATCTTTTTATTATAGATCCAAGGGGGCCAACAGATCGATCTTGCAGAGCTTTCAATAATTTTTAAAAATAGTTCCACTAACCATGGTTAGCAACAGCTTAATTCACTAAACGTGGTTATGTAGTGAGAAACCTGGATAACTCTCTTCGTGAATCACGCTAATAATATATTTACAATTAAGCAACATATTTTTTTTTAATTAAAGGTATATATTAATTTTTAGTAAATCCATAAAATAAAAAGCATACTAACCCATTTGATAAAAAAAAAATAATAATTTTCGAAATAAATATTCTTAAAATTTTACCATTATATATTAATCTTTTTGTCTTACCAACACATGAGTTGCTATTTTATAACATTGTTTAAACTAAACCGTATATATATATATATATATATATATATATATATATATATATATATATATATGTATATATAGTATATATATATATATATATATATATATATATATATATATATATATGATAATAATAATAAAAAAAGTGAAATGTAGTTATGTATACATAGATATACATATATATATAAATTTTTATCATACTCCGTAAATAACGAGAAGCCTTTTCATTCTCGGCCTCTTTCATTTCACTGGTTCCTTTGTAGTTAAGGCTGGCTGGCTTTAGCACCACACTAAGCTACAGTATAGTATATAGTAGCTCTCCCTCCTACCTCACTATATACATATTGCTCGTAGCACAGCTACTACCAACATTGCATCTATCTACCTTGCTCTTGAGGTACACACACAAAAATTACACTGGGGAACAATTTTTGAAAAACTGCCCTAGCAACAATTTCTATGGGATAACTGATAACATGAAACCAGATTTTGTATACACAATATTAGCAAGTAGAAAAAAAAATAGTTCAGTTCTCTTTTAACAAATTACGTATATTGGTTCATTAAATAGTAAAGAAAAGAATTTAAATTTATGTTTATGTTGCAAAAAATGAGGTTATATTTAAATATTTTTAGTGACGCGCGTGCACGAACACTAAGTGATTACCGCATGCAGCATATTACAAACTACAATACAGAAGGATTACATTGAACACCGGCAAAGCTAGGTAAAAATACGAAAAATTAATTTATAATTTTCAACATGAATACCCTTTGTACGTAAAAGTTATTTTCTAATATTTAAATATGTCGGTAAATTGGGCATAAGAATTGTTAATGTTGTATTTTTAGTATTTTTTTTAAACTTCAAATGATACGACAAAGGAGCAAAGCTGCCTTTTATTTTTTGTCATGTTTTAAAATAGATTCTAATATATTATTGATTTTCAAAAATCAAAACGGAAACCTTCGCAGTTAGCATTAATTACATTTCGTCTGCAGCAGTCATTCATAATCTAAACAAAGCAATTCTTACATAAGGATAATTTCGTACTTACAAAAAGTTACAAATCACAGCTTAACAGCACAGGTTATCAAAAAGGACTTTTTTATAGTGCACAAAAGATGTTTAATCATATCCCTGTGTATAAAAAAGTGAGAATATTTTAAGAAAGTGAAAGTTTAAATAAATTTAAATTTATGTTTAATTTAATTTCAAATATTTTTTCAAATACTGAAATTAATCATGCACTATCATAATTATGTATATCATTAATAATTATTTGTATTAAATAATTAAAAGATTGATGATTTTTTGATAAATTTCTTATTTTTATTTCGTGAAACTATCTTTTAAAGTTTGACTTTGTTTTGTACATTGAAAGAAAATGTCAAATGGTATGGAAATTATATATAATTGATCTTTAAGGTTGTTCCCATTTTAATATTTTTCTTATTATAAAATTTGTATTTTTAACTGTAGGAAATATTTTTTTACTAAACACAAAAGCGTGAAGCTTAGATAAAGCCCTGTTGAAACCATGCAAAATATTTAAAAGAAATAAAGAGCACGTTTTAAAGAACACAATACAAAAAACACACTTGAAATACCAAAGGTTAAACTACAGTATTGATTTAATGAAGAACGCTATTTAGAAGACCACAGTTTTACAAATCTAACACTTTTATTTTATACTTATACCGGTTTATGGAAATTTTATTATTTGTTTGCTTATTTTGCAAGTTATTTAGTGTGGAGAAATAAATATTAGTAAAATATGTGTGATTTTTTTTTATTTTTTATTTATTTATTTATTTATTTATTTATTTATTTATTTATTTATTTATTTATTTATTTATTTATTTATTTATTTATTTATTTATTTATTTATTTATTTATTTATTTATTTATTTATTTATTTTTTTATTTTTTTATTTTTTTATTTATTTATTTATTTATTTTTTTTTACATGTGCACAATTTTGTACAGTTTTAGTCAAAAAAGGCAAGACGCACTTCACCAAAGGTTCCACTCTTCCTCAATGTTTATGACTAATATGTAAAACATTCTCGATAGAACGTTAAAAACAATTATGATACTTTTTTTTCTTTACAGCAATTATTGCTTGCATGGCTCATATCAAGAGTCGCTTTTTTCCTTTAACATTGACTGAAAATGGTGGAATTACAGTAACAAATTGTGCTTCTTGCTATCACAGTAAAAAAGGACACATTTGAGGAATTTACGTGTTCATTGAGTGCACAGATATTAACTTGAGCTTTAATGTGAGCTATTATACTTCAGAATTTAAATACTCAGAATACCGATTGCTTTATTTTGTTTCGTCTACTTTAATGTGTGTTTCACTGAATTAAATTACATCATTAGAACAATTAAATACATAGTGGTTTCATAAATAACATAAAAATATAACTTTTTCTTGTATTTATGTAATACTCTATGCCATGGGATATCTATGTAAAATTATGTGAAGTTAAATTGCAGTAACAAATCAAATTAGCATAATTAACTTAATACTTAATGATGTTATAATTTTAGTTGCTTTTCATGAAATCCAACGCAAATTTAAAATTCCGTTCTACTCGTACGCTATCTACCTACCTACCTACTTAGAAAAAAAAAAAAAAGAAAGAAAATGTTTTTAGTATTTTGCAATGCATGATAATTAAATAAGCACGTATTCAAAACTCATAACTCTCATTAGTAACTCAGCACACCTTCTATAATATAATTATATTTTATTATAAGAAAATATAATAAAAACTAATATTGTAATAAAAAACTGTAAAAAAAAAATACACGAGAAAATAAGAATACGATGCAATTTGAGAAATATTATTACAAATCCTTTAACTTATATTTTAGAATGAGATATATAATATATATATTATATACCCTGTATGAATGCTGAATTTTCCTTTTAACAAAAAAGAAGAGCATGTTATAATTTTATTAATTATGAAAATTTTGGTAAATTTTATAATTTCAACTAAATTACATATTTTTTTTTTTACAATATAATGTATATATTATCTTAGTTTAATTAACTTTTTACCTTTAATGATTATGATAGTACATGGACAATTAAGTATTTTGTGTATCTTTGTATGCTAACATGAATAATTAGGTAATGGATGGTAGAAAGGGATGTAGGGATGACTCGTTACGACGTTAGCAGCTCATGGTTGACCACCGTACATGCTGCTGCTTATGTTTGCTTGCTGCTCGAGAGGGAGATGATGCATATACGTGGCAAGAGTAAAGAAAAGTGGGTGGTAGCTGGGAGGGAGGAGGGCGGTATCGCAAGTGAAGCGGGATGCGGGTGGAGAGAGAGAGAGAGAGAGAGAGAGAGAGAGAGAGAGAGAGAGAGAGAGAGAGAGAGAGAGAGAGTCTCTTCGTAACAGCCTCAGGTCAACGTTATACATGTAAAGTAGAGAACGATGAGTGAGCCACATAGTAGCTATAGTAAAAGTAGTAAAACTTTACATCAAATACAAGAAGGTTTATTTTCTTATGTTAAAATATAGTAATATAAATTAATATTAAGTTTAATGTTCCATCCACTGAGTATAGACCACAATATAGCGTCGCATTTCACGCATCGATGAACACTTACTGTGCTGCTTTACCACATGGATGGTAAGAATATAAAGGGGATATAATGATGAGCTGGGACAGTAAGCCATCCACTTGTGGAAAGTAAACTAACTAGAGAACTGAAGTAAATTTTATAATATATCGTTATAATAATATATGATGATAATTTTTTATTATCAACAGTCTAAAATATTTTCAGAAAAGGAAATTAAATGTTTTATTATTATGACACTTTAAAGTGGTGAACAAAAATAAAAATTTAAAATAATTAAAATTGGGGGAGGATTAAGGAACAAAGAAATTCAATACAACATTTTCCCGTTATTTATTTCATTTTTTATTTTTTTTTTTTTTTTGCCTGCAAAAGATTTGACCACAAAGCAACTTAATTTGTCTCCATGTCTTTATAATCAGTGGTGGACTTCCCTCCCCCTTAACATAATGAAAAACTTTAGGGGGCACCTCTCTCCATTAGTTACCCTCTTTCTTTTGGGCACAGCCCACCTCACGAAGCAAAATACTTATTATAATTAATATTCTCGAGAGATGGCGTGTGCGTGCATTCTACTAAACTATAATACGTGTATTCGGGAGATACTGAAAGGTATCGGCTGTCCTGTCCAAGGGTTTCTGTGGTTTCCTGGACGTAGGTGAATGCTGGGACAGTTCCCCTAAAGCCGGCCACAGCCGCACTCCTTATACCAAGTGCAAACACACTATGTACACCGCTGGTGTTTGATTCTTCAAAAAAAAAATAATAATAATCATACACAGTTATGATACGAGTAGCTAGCTTCTTTGCAATAGAATTTGCATTCCAATCATTCTGAAACTGTATTAATTAATTGGATTTTAGTTGTATAATTTCTGATTTTTTTATTTCTAGTCGTTGAAACTGTCCTTTTTTTATTCTTTGTCTGGCCATACATCTTGTACTCATTATATATTAGTATAAGAAAAGTATCTTATATTTAATCCTTCAGTGTGGATTTGCATCAAATTATGTCTTAGTAATAAATTGGAATCACAGACTCAATAGAGAAAATTATTTACACCACCGAGTTGCAAGGAATCAATGAAGAAGTTTTGCTTTCTAAGTAGAATCTTTGCAGTTAGTTGTCTCTTCTCTTCTAGAACCCTCATTATAAATTTTAGAACATATAAATAAATAAATTTTTAATGTCTGTCACGTTTAATTTAAATAATTAATAAAATTTATTATAATTATATCATATAGGATAATGAATAATGAATTATTATATTGCATTGTACTAAATTAATAAATTATTAAGTATTTTCATACGTAATATAGGAATTTAACTCCTAAATTTTGCTTCAAAGAAGATTTAATACATATACATACATGCAACTTATAATTAGTGTTAATAACAGATTTTATCAAACAATTCAGTTAATATAATGATATTATATTTAATAATTTAAAAGGATTATGCAAGAAAAGACACTTAAGGGTAAGGTAACGCCACCAATGTTAAAAAAAATCCCTCTCACAAAAATTCTGAAAAAAATTTAAAATGTTCTCCTCTATACCCCTTATCAGTACCTAAAATATCAGGTATACAAATACGATCTAGTTTTTGAGTTATAAATTTTTAAAGTTGACTACTTTAACATGGAGAAATGAAACTCCCATGTTAAATTGGTCAACTTTAAAAATTCATAACTCAAAAACTAGATCGTATTTGTATACCTGATATTTTAGCTACTGATAGGGGATGTAGAGGAGAACATTTTAAATTTTTTTCAGAATTTTTGTGAGAGGGATTTTTTTTAACATTGGTGGCGTTACCTTACCCTTAAATTATTTTCAACAGTAATAAAGATGTACATAAATTAATGAAATGAAAACCTTATGATATAGCTTGCAAGTGATATATATAATATGACTTGGAGTTAACGAGTCTCTATGGAATTGATAAATTCTTAAAATGTTGTGCAACTCTTTCACCTTAGTCAAAATAATATATCTGAGCATTTATAATTGACTAAGGGGGTAGTAATTGATGATTCCTCCAGCTTATATAGCAGTTAAGGCATCGAAGGCACGTCTCTATCATGTCAACGTGCGATGATCTCATATTATAATCATGTACTCTTGGTTGTTTTAGGTAATATTATAATAATTGCATTTAAATGTATTTTTTTTTATTCAACTGAAACTTATTGTTGTAGCGCACTGTTCAAAAATGACCGAGGCGGCCATAGAAATCCATCCCAGCATTTTTCTGGTTAAGACTGAAGAAACCATAGAAACCTCAGTCAGGATGATCAGCAGGTTGTTGGAAGATGCCATCAATCAGCTCCCAGATGCACGAGTGGATGTTCTGTAGCAACCGCTATTATATTTGTGAAAGTATTAACGGTGTCTGAGATCGAACTCACGATCATCGATTACGAATCGATTGCGTCAAGTGCCCACATTTTTAATAGAAAACTAAACAACGAGATCTTATTTATGGCGGCGACCTTAAGTTCCACTCTTACCGTAACTACCGAGGAGACGGTAGTGTTATTACGGTCAAGTTATCTATCCCAGTGTTTGCTTAATTTAACTGTGAAAACGTGGTAATCTCAATCAGGATGGTCATTAATTAATATCATGCAGAAATTACTTCCCAAAAGCATCATGAGTAGACTCGCTCTATAAGTTCTTAGCGCTATGACTGAAATTTAAGGTCATTGCACTGGTATTTGAACTCGCGACCACCTGGTGTGCGTGGTTTATTATGAATTCTCTATATAATATATTCAAGTATTAATGTTAATAAGGAAACTGAATTTCCTCTAGCTATGGTAGAACCGAACTACTTCGTTATAAGTTGGAACACCAGGAAATGATACGTGAGGACCGCATCATCATGACTTGAAATAATCAACCTGAAGGATATATATATATATATATGTGTGTGTGTGTGTGTTTTAGTTTTTAACTGTGAATTAACGTTTTCAACTGTATGTGTGTTTTACGTGCTCAAGTGAACCTTATCAGCGAGGGTGATAGCCCAGTTTTTCAAGGTAATTATTAAATTACACACTCGATCATGATATATATATATATATATATATATATATATATATATATATATATATAATAGTACTGTTTTTACCTCTAAATGTCGCCACTAAATATTTTTTTAAACGTGTCAAAACTTGTTTTTTTACTTAAAAAATAATACTTTGCTTTTTAGTTTTCATGCATATAAGTCACATTAATAATTTTATTATTTTTTATTTGAAATTAATTGCTATTTCTTGCAACAATACATTATTTTGTTTGTATAAATAATGAAGTCTTAATTATTATTCTAATTAATTTGAAGACTTAATGATTTTCTTAAAATTGCTTGTTCTCAATCCGAATATCATTTTTTTTTTTTTTTTTTTTTTTTTTTTTTTTTTTTTTAGTTCTGTCCATGTTTATTATTATTAGAGATCGATATGTTTGTATTCCTTATTTGTTTCTTCACTCATTTTCTCTACACATGAAAAACAGTGGTCATTTTTATGATCAATGGTACTTTATTTATAGTTTTAAGTTATATGTATAAGTTCAAATAAATAATTATAATATATGTCATTTTATAATATAATTTATATAATGATACTAGAAACATAGCTCTTTTAGTAGTAGCGCATGACGAAAAGATAGTATAAAATTTATTCAAGGTACATCATCAATTGTTTAGTGTCTCTAATTTGCCTTTTAAATCTATAGTAATTAATTATTTTAATTAAAGTTAATTTTTTAAGGTATTGATTCAAAGTATAAGAAATATATGTAAAACTAATGAAACCTCATATTAGCTCAATTGTTTAAATCTTTAAAAAGTTAAATCAAGCACACTTAAGGGTAAGATAACACGAATCAGCTGATTTTGTAGTCCCATTTGATTAAAATGTAAAACTTAGCAAATTCACAATAATTCTGAAAAAAAATTGAGAGGCAGATTTAGTACCTAAAAGATATAAAAAGAAAATCAAGACAATTATTCGAGCCGATTTTTTTTTTAATTATTGTTATTTTTTTATTTTCAGTATAGGGCTTTCTCATGGAGAGAAAAACTTCAAAATTAATTAAAAAACAAAAAAAAAAACAGTTCGAATAATTGTCTTAAAAAAATTCTATGGCTTTTAGGTGCTTTTTTTCTGTGTCTCAAAATTTTGTCAGAATTTTTGTGAATTTGCTAAGGTTTACATGTTAATCAAATGGGCCACAAAATCAGATGATTCGCGTTATTATCTTACCCTTAAGATTAACTTTTAAATTTCATGATACAAAAATTAATAATTTACTTCAAAGACATTGATTTAATGATAATTTCATCTTCGCTTTTTTTTTTTTTTTTTAATAAAAAAACTTTTCTCTTTCTTTCTCTCTCACTCACTTTCTCACACACTCTTTCATTCTTCCTTTTTCAATTAAATTGTTGATGTTGACTTTAACAATGTGAAACCGATTTCCTAGTCACAATGAAATCACGGAGGTTCAAACGTGAAATTGATTTTATCAGCCAAGTATAAGAAAAGCGAGCGAATATAATTGGTAAAGAGAAGAGACATCGCTGATATTCTGCACCACGCTGCTGCTGCCAAGAAAATAATTAGTCTTATATCCCGCTCTTTCATTCCACACGAAAAGCAGAAATTTCTGTAACATTCAAAAAGACCAGCTTTACCATTGAAAAATGTGTTCATTATTACTATTTTTTTTTTTTTTTTTTAGTAAACTTGATGTCACGCTTAAAAAGAAATATATATATATATATATATATATATATATATATATATATATATATATATATATATATATATATATATATATATATATATATATATATATATATATATATATATATATATATATATATTAATGAACAAATTTTATAAAGGTATTAGTTACTAAAATATATTAATAAAAAATTTTTTTTTCAATAATGGTACAGTTATAGTGAATAAAACTGGAATATATCCAGTTTGGAAAAATTGTTTTATTTTGACGCCATGCCAGTCGGAGTGAGTATCAAATTATACTCTCCTATGTATATGGGTTTTTCACCATACGTCATAATACAATATGACGTCATGATTGTGTAGGCAAAACATTGTCAGCGGCATAGCAGATACGTGCTAAAGTTGGTCTCGAAATTAATGTCTCCTGGCTATTCGCATCATTTCTCTTAGAAATTTATTTCATAAATGGTGACAAGAAGAACCAATGCTATTGAAGAAAAATATTTTGCGACCAAAACTATTATTAAAAAGAGAGATCTCTTAGGAGTTACGTTAACCCGCACAGCATAGGATTTTAGGTTTTTCTGCCTACATCCTGTAGATTTTCGGGCTGCTTCGGGCATCTCCGTGCTACCCAAAACGTAAACATGAAATTCCCGTATATCTGAGTCCATTAAACAAAATGGCGGTGCTACTCCTGACAGTTATGCAACTTGTTGAACATTTGTGTAATGTAAATTGACGCGGCACAGGATGAGAAGTTATTCTGAGAAAAATATTCGAGGACAAACAATATTCTCTTGAAGTTGCTGTTTTTAATACTTGATTTACATGTACTGTACGTACAAGGCTAGATTCGATGTTATATTGCTTTTTTTAAAAACCCTGCCTGCTGATTTAATATTTAAAGTCATGAGAATTAATTAAATTTAATCCTTATTATTTTATTACAATGAGCATTACAAGTATTACAACTTAAATTATCAGCTTCTCGTTCAAGTGTCAGCGTCATTCGTAATTTTAACCATCCAACTCGTTTCCAACCAAAAAAAGCCACGATGACATCATACTGAAAATCCTTGGCTATGATCCACAGCACTAATTTCAGGTAACATGCTGTACAGATAATGAAGGTCTGTTTGTAAAATACACAATAATTTGTACATGGAATCTAATTATTTTTTCTTGTTAATTGTTTATTAACGAACAGAGCTATTATTAATTCAATAAGTTTTTAATTAATTAAAAAAATTAAATAGTTTATTTAGTAAATTTGTGGGTCATAATACTAATAACTGTATCCTCATGACCAGACCGACCCTAGTTTACACAATATTATGTCGTCTTAAAAATATTTTTTAACTTACGCATTGAACCAAATAGTATTAACATTTTGTATTATTTAATCAATTTAATGTGATGTTACAAAATCTTGAAAATGAGTTAATCTGAAGTATTTTGTTTAATAGGAAACGTAAAAATCAAGTTTCAAAATCGATCTACTTGAATTTGTATTTTTTATCATCAACAAAGCAAATTTTATAATGACTGTACGTGAAATTGGTAATCCATAATTTTCCGTTATCTCAACGAAGTGTCACATTCAGAATATAATCTGGACATAATCTAAAATTTTATATTGAAATAAGATAAATCTGAAAATATTAACAATTTTGTTTACAAATTTTACTTGACTAAGGATGTAAAAATCCATACCAAGGGGTGCGATTCACTATGAAAAAATATCCATACAGATTTTTCATACACCGCGTTTTCAGTGAAAATCCTGGTTATCTTACTGGATTATCTCGTTGTACCAAGATTGTCGGTAAATTAGTTACAAAAGACGACATCAGTGCTGTCGTCAGTGAACCAATAAAGTTATTATTATAATTAACAGTTGTCTCTTACCTGTATAATGAATGCGAATTACGAAGGACTTGTTTTGCAGAAAGATAACCCGAGTTGAAATAAATTTCAACTTTTATTCGCTAATAAGCTCTATCCTCATCTAATTTTCTCCTAGTTGCACCATTTTAGAGGGAAAAAAAGAAAGAACAAGACGAGATTACATCTTTTCTCTTATTGAGCATAAAATATGTTAAAAATATTATCTCCATTTCATCCTTGCAAAGAGGAAATAAGATGTGTTTTGAGGTAAAAAGACGATATAAGATTAGGTTTAGACGTGTAAAGGATGAGTTGAAGTCGTAATTTTTCAACTAGGGAAGTTTCTCACTAACCACGGTTAGTGTCATTGATTTAGACTTATGCTAACTGTGCATAATTATGGAGAAAGCTAGATGTCTATCCTCCTTCGTGAATCATGCCCATATAAGGGTATAATAATAATATATTTTATTATGGCTTGTTTGTATAGTTAGTTATTGCTCATAGCTGTATAATAGACCAGGCTTTACTATCCATTCTTGTTGACCACAATTTTGAAGCACAAATATGAACAAGTTTTCAAACTAAAAGTTTTGCTAGTGGACTACCTGAAGCCCACAACGTGGGCGATGATAATGGTCCAAGAGAGTGTAGAAACCGCCTGTGATTGAGCCTAGAAGCCCTCTAGATGGAAAGGATGAATGGTGGTGCTAACAGCAGCGTGTAATAGCTCCTCCGCACGTATAATAGATCGAACCCAAACACCACTTCATAGCAATATCATGCCTTTATAAATGTTCTCTCCAAATATTTCACCAAACAACAAGTTAATAATCTTTTTATCTCCAACCATTTGATGGGATTTGTAGATTTATTGAGAGTGGGGTCTTCTTCTTTATTCTATTGTTCTAAACGCACTGAATTAAGTATGGGATAAAATGTGAGTAACGCCTTGCGACTTCCGACAGTAATATTGCGTCAAAGTTTACATTTATTTAAATGAAATGCATCAAGTCCTGCACATACTGACATGTTATAAAGTACTGAAAACCATTCAGCATCTAAAATTTTAGTGTACCGTAAGAGATGATGTTTTCCCCGCTTTGAAAATCAGCTGTAAATATGTTTACTGTCATAAAACGAATGATAAACATTTCAAATTCATAATAAATTGCCTGTAAGGACCGTCAACAGCTAGAATTCGATATAAATCATAAACACAACTCTTATTTTATGTAGTAAATTTTATTTGAAATATGTAAAGTTTAAAGTTCACAAACTTGTATATAGTTTGAAGTAGTTAAAAATAATTATATTAAAGCAATTCCACTCCTTTGATTAATTATTATCATTAATAATCATTACATTATAATTGATACTATTTTGAAACAATTGAATGGAAAATACTTTCATAGTTTAATTACTATTGAAGTTTACCATGTGTGTTAATTGTTTGTGTGTTGTGTTGCACTTGGAGTATATCAAGCACCAATCACGAACCTACCCTACTGTATACTACCACACAACTATAAATTGCATGCACACAAACATACGGAGCGTAATTTAACACAGCATACATAGTGAAGCGTGAAGTGTGCAATTTATCACGTGGTCCCATTCCAGCTATACTGATTACAGCTGCTCTATCAAACGTAATTGGATCTCCAAACTATAATACAAAAATAAATTAAAATTAGTTGTATATCATACTACAATAGGTCAAGCCCAATTAATGTTTGATTTTATAGAAATTGATGATTTTACGAGGTGGATTGGGAAAGTGAAGAGTCTCTTCAGAGGAATTGAGTTTTAATTGGCTTTAAGCGTTCACTATGCAGCAACCCAAGGGATTAATAACACTAATTAAAAAATATCAATTGTTTAATAAAACTTTCGCAATTTTTTAATGATTTTTATATCACCAGACGTTGCGTACATTTGTAAATATGTTGTATCCCAAAGGATTCTTCTTGTAAATAGCGTCGGTCAAGACAGTCACGATATGACATCATAGAGACAGGTATCGACATCTGGTGGATTTTACTTGAGTGATTCTAACAGTATCATACATGTGATATATCGGAGCTTTGCTAAAATGCACGTGTAAAGTGAGTCATACCGATTGTAAAGAGAATATTTTTAAAGCAATATTTTGGTGCTTTATGAGGCAATGACGACGATACAACTGACATTCTAGCCATATCAGTAGCACAGCAAAGTGCATGCAAACGCAATCACTCGGAAATTATGAGACCCACATTTGAAGCACCAACAGAGTGCATTCAAATGAGAATGAGAGTGCATTCGAGTCTCCCGAGCAACAGCCATGCAAGAACGCATCCACGGTTATACCATGACTCAGTTCAGCATGCAGCATTTTCTTTCATATTTAACATCAAAAGTATAACACAGGCCATTCATGTTACAAGGAAAAATTACAGTACAACATTGAGTTACTTTGTAGTCTGTACAAGGCATAATAATGCAGATTTATCATATTTTAACCCCTTACTTCTCCATAATTCACAAGTAAATAATGCAGATTAATTTTTTTAGACAAATAAATGGAACATAATTTCCATAATGATCCTGTCCTTGAAGTATAGTTAAATTAATTTATACTCCCTCCAAAAGTAGCCGGAAATAATTTTTTTATCCTTTCTATTGGTATTTCAAATTGAAATTCCTCTCATACTTATGACGAAATGAAAGAGCTTATTTTTCAGTTGCAAAAACCGCTTTTAACCATTTCAAGAAGGTTTGTCATTCACTTGCTTATCATTAAAATATGAACCCTATCAGAAATGGAAGAAGTTTTTGCAACTAACAGACTCTAAATATGATCAAAATACAATTAAAAAGGCTACAAAAATTTCACTTCCGGCTACTCCCGTGAGGAAGTTTAAACTAATTTGACTGTATGTAGATTTATAAAAGTTTTACACTTCTCGCAGGATAGAACGTTATTTTCTTTCGATGGTTTCTATCGATTTTCAACTATTATAGGAAATTGATTGCGGATGTAACTTATTGACAAAGGAAACTGAAAGTGTTGGAAGATAGCAATAACAGCGAATAATGTCATAACATTGTCAGGTTGCCTTTGGAAATATGCGACTAATTCACACTTTCATTAAAATGATACTGTATAATAACAAGACATTTTTAACTTACTACGATATTAACTGCATGCGTTTTATATCATTATAGTATTATATTTATATACTGTTACACTGCATGTTATATGTTATTTACAATAATTATATATAAATAGCTTTTTAATTAAAAAAATTATTAAATATTGCTTCTAACACACGCATACATTTGTAACTGATTCACTGAATATACAGTATAAAAATTTTCTCAATTTAATGTTAATAAATAATTACGTATTTTTTTTAACAAAATTTTGTATTTTTATCACAAACAGTACTAAACATAAAAAGCAAAAACATTTATTTTTTTATTAAACTCAATAAAATAATTCAAAACAATAATGCTACTGTTTTTTTTTTAAATATCTTCATCGACTTTTTGAGAGTTATTAAACGATTAAACACTCCAAATAATAATAAAAACTTTATGGTTTAACTTGGCACTATATGGTAAACATTCCTACCTCCCCCTCCTACTCATTTCAAGTGAAAGCGTGGAACAGTAAAATTAATAAATTTCATTAAACATGAAAATAATAAAAATTAAAAAATTCATCTGCCTGAGTCTGAACTAATTAATAACACAGTACGTGCAGGCGTGCAGGAAATGTAAATGTATATATATTATACGCATCTTCTGCTCTTTCAACCAATGACAGAAAATAAAATTAGCATTGAACATAGGAGTGCACTGAAGATGCGGGTCTATAATGTGAATATGCATTTAAAAAATTATTTTCTCAATTATTACATTACATTTTTTATGTAGTATCGTCTAAAAACATTGAAAACAACATTGTTTATTTAAAATAAAATAAATACTCTGTCCTACAGAAATTTTAGTTCCACTTTTTTAATGAAAATTTTAGTTTCAACTTAATATTAAAAATAGAAAATAACATGCACATTTTTTTATAAAACTAGTATCAGTTTTACTTCAAATTCAGTACTCTACAAGTTTATAACATTAAAGTTTAAATTTTGTTGTTGTTGTTTTATTTTAAAAATCATTATGTATGTTGTAAAACGCTTTTATTTTATTAGACCCTGGTTTGATTAGTCAAATCCTAAATCCATCAATGGAAATGATATTAATTAGAGGTAAATAAAATCTATTTACGTCAAATTTTCATCGGTCAATTTTTACTGTAAAAAATATGCTGATTTGACAAATAATAGTCCCATTTGAACCGATGTGGTTTTTGCATTTACTAAGCATATTTTTACGTTTTTTAACCACTCTGCCATTTATCCTTAATTAAGGGTAAGATAACACGAAACATCGATTGTTGTAGTCCCATTTGATTAACATATAAACCTTTGCAACTTCATAATAATTCTGATTTTTTTTTTAGGGACAGTTCTTGGCACCAAAATAATGTAGAAAAAAATTCATAACAATCGCTCAATATAGAAAAAATTTCAAAACAATCGCTCGATCCGATTTTTTTAAATTAATTTATCAAAAATTGTTTTTATGATCATCCTCACCCCAGCTGTGAGAATAAACATATTTATTCTTCATTTATACTACCACTTGAAGTAATAATCACTTAAAGCTTCTAATTAATTTAAAAGTCAATTTATAAATTTTAATATCAATAACCTCCCATACATTAGTTGAATTGATTAAATATCCAGATCAAACTTGGAAACAGATGTTTTTACAAGGTTTCGTATTATATACGTCTTTGAATGATGTTTATGAGTTACTTTACCGCTTTTCCTGCACTTGTTGGGAAACAATACGAGAAATAAAGGTGTAATTAACTCATTATCAGTAACACATTGTCAACCTTCATCGAATGATAAGTATAACTCATCATCGTGATGGTCCTGGCAGTTACAAGCTTACGATTGCTTCATCGAGATTTTCGTATTAGATTTTAAATTGGGTGAGATACTCATAATTTATATTGTAATATTGGCGAACAGTACCCATAAATATTTACCACAAGTTTAAATACCGGTGCAGTGACCTTGGCTTTTAGTCAACGGACTGAAAACCACTGATGGGGTGCATGCATTCGGTAGAAAATTCATGGATGACATTGCCGTTTTCACCGACCATCCTGACTCAAGTTTGCACGTTTCTTCAGCTAAATTAGGTAAATGCTAGAATGAATAACTTGTCTCTGTGGCCTTAAAAACGCACAGCTCCAGACAAAACTACCCATGCGTTATTTCTGGACGGTGTCACGCTCACCGTCGTGAGATTAATTCCTTAATTCGGTAATCGATAATCCAATCTCTTCCCTCCCCCAAAATTTTGAATTCATTAAACCTTACCTACTGGTTTTACAGCGTTCTAATTAGTAAGGTGTAAAAAAAGCTTTAAGGTAGAGATAATACGGGTCAGCTGGCCCAATGCTAAAAAATTCCCATTCATAAAAATTATGAAAAAAATTTAAAATGTTCTCCTCTACATCCCCTATCAGTAGGTAAAATATCAGGTATACAAAAACGAGCTAGTTTTCGAGTTATTAATTTTTAAAGTTGACTAATTTAACATGGAGAAATGGAACTTCCATGTTAAATTAGTCAACTTTAAAAATTAATAACTCGAAAACTAGCTCGTTTTTGTATACCTGATATTTTACCTACTGATAGGGGATGTAGAGGAGAACATTTTAAATTTTTTTCATAATTTTTATGAATATGATTTTTTTAGCATTGGGCCAGCTGATCCGTATTATCTCTACCTTAATTGTCTTGTACCTTTCCTGCTCACACCTCTCCTCCTCCTCCTTCCAGTAATTAGGTGTAAGATTATCAAAAAGGGATCGTATATATATATATATATATATATATATATATATATATATATATATATATATATATATATATATATAAGTTTACTAAGTCTCACCATGATAAATAGGACCTATTTTGCATTTTTTTTACAAGTGAAAATAGTACGTTTTCAAGTGCAGTTACTCGAGTCAATTGTCAAATTATATTTTTGTGTGCAAATTACTTGGCCCTAATTGACTGCTTCAGCAGATACAGTCCATCTATCAGTTTAAGTTTACTACGAATTCTTACAGATTTAATTTGGAAAATAAAGGAAACAAATTCAGCAGGGATAACATTTAGCCTTCATGCAGATATGTACATAATCATAAAGAGATATATATTGTAAATGCACAATCGATTCATGAATCAAGAATTGGGTTAACCATTTGTACAGAGAACATAATAAAAATTTGATCCTCATTTGATTGGGTATATCTGATAAGGACTTAAAAGCGATTATACGCACGCGGTCCTCTGTTTTTTTTTTTATTTTTTATATTTTTTTTTCAACTTAAAAAAAAAATGTAAATCAAGCAAGTGATTCAAATCATCAACCTGACAAAAAGTTATAAGCACGTTCATTATAAACTTAAGATCAGGACTGTTTTTGTAAAAGAAATCATTCACTACTGTGGGAAACGTAAGAGAGAGAGAGAGAAAGAGAAAAATAAATAATCAATTGAGAAAAATGTTTAAACTTATTTTAATCAAAATTTTTATACATTTTATTGATTCGTAACAAAATATATATATATATATATATATATATATATATATATATATATATATATATATATATATATATATATATATGAAAATAATTAGTAGAGGCCATATAATAATTAATTCTATAAATGGTGGAAGAAAGAAAGAACAAAAATCATCTCGCATACCTGCCCTCACTAATTAATAAAATATGTTTTGTATTTTCTAATTAAATAAATTTTCTATTGCAATTAGTTTATTAAAAATAATTCAGCATAATTATTTCAAATAATTAATTGTTTTATAAATTATTACAAAAATTATATATAATTAACATCGTCAATAAATCTATGATAAATAAAAATGCCTGATAAATTTATTTAAATAATACTGATAAAATTTAATTAAAAAAAATATAAATAATTATAATATACCGTATAGCAGCTATATTCAAACTCCCAGTTTGCAAACTGCACTATAATTTTATTATTATCAACTATGTATGTATCGTTTAGAGTCATGAGAATATATTAATTAGTGACTAATTAATTAGTGATTAGTTAGTTACAGTCTCGAAGCACATTGTGAGTAACGGACAGAATAAAAACGTGACTTAATCAAGTTGAAGTTTGCACCACAGAATTAAGTGCACGTACGTAATAAAAAAAATGCATATTAATTTTCAGTACTAGCATGAAATAAAGTGAGTACAGTGAGGATGTGTTAGGGGAGATAAAAAGAAGGAGAGAAAGAGGTTAAAGGTGACATATTAATTAAATACCCCTTTTTTAAAGTTATAGCAGAGGTTTTATATTATAAAACTCTTTGTTATAGGTGGCAAATCAGTGAGTTACATATTAATAATGTGCAGTATATCATGAATAGACTTAGGTCCTGTACTTCATTATTTTATCTCTTAGGAATAGTATAGTGGTCTAATAATGTATTTATGAAGCATATATAATTTATATATTTAAAGACAAATAAAAGGTATACAAAAACTGTAAATAACCTATACTATCTATCAGTCAATTAATTTTTGACTCGAGTCCCAGATAATATTCAATTCAAAGATGAAGTCCCATATTTTCTTCCCCACTGTTTTCCTATTCCTCTATCTTATTAACCATATATTATAGCCTTGGACGCCATTACCCGATTTTCATGAAGTCCCAGACGAAAAATCTCACTGTCCCAAATTTGGGACGCGTCTCATAGTTCAAAAACCGCTTCTATCTAAAGAAAGTAAAAAAAATCATATTTCCTATAGAATTTTTTGAACTACATATTAATAATTTTAATTTAAATCAAAATTTTTAAAAACTAATAATAGTAAAACTGATAAGTGGGATGAATATAATTATATTTTGACAAATGAAAGAAAACTCAAAAATTGGTGGATAATGAATATAGTTGAATATTAATTAATTATTGTTTAAGGTATTGAAGGAGGGAGGTAATAAAATAATACATTACATATTGTTGTTTGTTATGGTAAAAGTCAAAAATGGTGAAATTATAATTACAATAAGTATAATATGATTCTACTAACTCTGCAAATAGAACGTAATACTCTATATGTATTTAATCAAAATATATTGCTGCGTAAATAATATTATACATGAATTTATTGATTTTTAAAAATATATTTAATATTTACTAATGATTTTGTGCTGTTGACTCATATTATACCACTCAAAATAACGTTGTTAAGCCTGTATTACACGATACAATTTTTTTTTTATTAATAATGACATTAATTACATTTATGCGCATGCATTAGCTATATTGCGATAATATTGTTTTAGTGAAAAGTTAATTATTCAGTATATACATCTTGAAATGTGCTAAACAATTTATCTGACTTGGAGGAAAGTCAAAAAGTTAATCAGCAGTTGCAATACTTTTCTTCACATTTTAGAAAGTTCTTTGTTTCAGTTTTACAAAGAATTAGCCTTGTCTCCGCTTCAATTATTGTTAATCTCCAATTAATACTGCAGATAATATATTATCTGATACTTAACATCGTGATTTAAGTTTACGCTATTATTAATTAAGAGGCAAGGGAAGGGAAGAAATCACACAAGCTTTAATTTCATGTTGAATACTCTAATTAACTTTTCAGACTTTTACCTTTAACGCGCGGTGTTTGATGTAATCCTTCTGTATGTAGTAAAGAAATTGATTAATATTTTCAAATACTAATTCTTTGTTATGCAGTATGCTGCGATAATCACTATACAGAAGTATCGAACACCGGTAAAGTCCGAAAAATTAATTAAAATATTCAACATGAATACCCTTTGAACGCAAAAATTATTTACTTTAATTTCGTATCGCGATTACATTATTATAATATTATTTGCTTCAATTGAAGACTTAAGTAATAATAATGTTAAATTACTAAATTATCATTCTCTATCATAATATGTACCTCTTTTTCAAATAACTTTGGCTTGTGCGATCAATTGGCATAAAGGTATAAAAAAAGCAGTCATGTAAAAAAATCTGTCACAATGGGAGGAAGTTCCATTCTTTTCTTTTTTTAGCTTTTATCTAAAATTTTATAATCTCTATATTCAACAATTTAATTAAAATAACTGAACCATAAGAAGAAGGTGAGTTAGCATACTCAGTGTCAGAAGCACAGTATTGTAACTGGATGTAAAAACTGAGATGATAAAAAAATCTGTCAACATGCAAACTGACGGTTTTCTGTGCTTGGAAAAAAGATCTTCTGCTTACCTCATTCTTGATCAGAAAAAGACTAGTCACCAAAAAGAAAATAAAAAAACAACATATCTATCAATAGAATCAAGCTATCAATTCACTCTGGTCTCCTGGAAGGTAGGCAATGTTCAGTTTTTAAACTCTCCTCGCCATACGGAAATTTTCAGAAAAAAAAAATAAATCTTCACGTTGTAAATAAATATATAAAATCGTCTTTATTGAGGGCGGGATTCAGGCCATTAATTCATTTAGGCCACTCTTCCATCCGACCCAATGAAAATACAAATACTATACTAACATTTGAAATACAATATTATTATTATATTATTATTATTACAATGTATTACGGATTGTAACGCATACTTTCAGTTTCAATACTCACAAAAATTCTAATTAATAAAATTAATAAAAAAATGTTAATTAATTATATATATAAAATATTATATATACACATATATCTTATCTTTCCGTACAAAACTTATATAAATTTTTATACTTTTTATAATGAGAAAATATATTATATCGCTATTTAGTTAACACATCGCTTATTTTTAATATATAAACTTAAAATATTAATATCACTTGAATTTCATCAAGAAAATATGTATACATTACATACATATATAGGGAAAAAAATAATATAATAGTTAATAGTGCAGTTAATATAGAGCATAATATTGATTCAATAAACAGTAAGTATTTAAAAGTGAGTTTGTATATAGGTATGTACTACATGAAGTTAGCTCACAAGCACTCTCTTATGATTGTGTTTGAAAGTTGTAATATTTATTGTGAGTGCTGCTATACAGTTGTATAATATATATATATAGTTATATAGTATATATTTATACATAAAAAGACACACTAACAGTAAGACAGTCTCAGTTACGAGAGACCACTAGAGTTTGCTTGTGGGAAGTTATATACTATATATATATATATATATATATATATATATATATATATATATATATATATATATATATATATATATATATATATATATATATATATATATATATATATATATATAGCTAGGAGAAAGCAGAGCAAGTAGTAATAGTAGTAATGTAATGTACATGGAGTACATGTTGTACTTTTCATTCTACAGCTCACTCAGTTACATCAACTATTATATTAAACATACAAGTATATAGTTAAATAAGAGCAAAATACAATTCAAAGATAAAATAAGTTAATTTTGTTTTGTTTAACTGCCATGGTAAAAAAAATTAATATTGAACTCTAATAATGAAAGCAAATATAATTAATCATAATTATCTGCTATAATTCATATCTGCACGTCGTATCCGCGTATAAAAGATGTGAAAAAAAAATCTCTCTGAAACATTAATTATTATATAATTATAAATTAAAAAGTTATAATTATTATACTAAATGACAATTGATTCAGAAAAAAAACATGAACTTTTTGCCCAACTTTCTATTTGATTTTGAACTCGTTGTCAGTCATAAATTTGCTTTTATGAACAGCCGCAATAAAATTTAGTGGAGTGTATTGTTTGTTTAATTGAAAATGTTACATCAATATATTACTTGATGTCCTAATAATTAAGATCAAATTAATAAACAGCAAGCAAACTAATTATTGTGCATGAGAGAGAGAGAGATCAGGTATCTCTTAAATCAAGAAAGACTGATGATAAGCAGCGGTGGTGATGATGTAAATACGAAATACCTTCTGTTGAATATATACCAACAGATTTATTGAGGTAAAAATTCATATAAACAGACTTGATATGTACAAAAATGGTCCCTTTGTGAGTTGTCTCCGGCTGTATAATAAGCTTCCAAGTGCATGATATAAAGTGCAACGAAAATGTTAAATTATTTCAATTAAGTGTTAAAAGTATGTTACTTAAGAAGTGTTTTAATAGCGTGGACCATGATTTTTAATTAACATGTAATAATTATTGTTTGTATGCAACTATTAACAAGCACTCCTTCTCGGCCTTGCTGCCATAATGATCTGTCCTATTATCCTCAGCAGTTTATATCTATACTGGATATATTGATTGTAGGAAAAATGGATTAAATAAAGAATTTTGAATGCCCACTAAAGACTAAACCAATTTCTCTGTTTTAACTTTTATAAATCTCTGTACTTTCATTACAGTTGAAACGATATCCACCTGCATTATATTTATTTTTTTACCTCGAGTACTACTGTTGCCGTCATAAGTCGGTGCGCTCCGACTTTGGAATGTTGTAGCTCAGAGCTCAATAAGTGTAGAAGATTTTAAAAAATACTGGCACACGTATAATATTATTCTTTGAACAAAAAATTAATTTTATACTCATAGAGCAAAAATTAAAATTTTGGTGAATTTTTTTATAACGCAACGTCGGGTAAAATCAACGATTAGCGTTCTTAGAATGGCATAGTTGATTTTCCGGAAAAAAATCCAAGAAGGAGATCGATTTCTTAGATTTTAATTAATTAGAAATTAACTAACTAATTTATGAAAATTAAACTTACATCATTGCATTTAAGACAATTTGGCCGGTTTATTTTAAAAAATTTGTTGTTATAACTTAATTTCTTAATTTTCTGTGAACTTTAAACCCGAGGTACTCGGAAAAATCGTTGATTTTACCCGACGTTGCGTAATAAAAAAATTCAGCAAAATTTTAATTTTTGCTCTATGAGTAATATAAAATTAATATTTATGTACAAAGAATAAGATTCTACGTGTGCCAGTATTTTTTAAAATCTTCTACACCAATTGAGCTCTGAGATCCAACAATCCAAAGTTAGTAAATTTAATTTAAAACATTTTGATCACCTCACATTTTTTATTTTCATTTTAAATAATAATTTACAATAAGTTCTCTTAATCTTCTGCCTGCATGTAGAATTCCCTAACACTTCCACCAGAATGGCGGCCTGCGCGCGCATGTTTTCACTCATTTCCTGTAAAGTAGACTGATTGTGTTGCTCATGCAATCAATTTATATTAGGCCACATAGGCACATGGCTTACTTCACATAAATTTTTTTCTGCACAGAAATTAGCCTACATTTCACTCTGGCAGGCACACGCAGTATTATTATGTTGTGTATTTTTTATTTCCATTTTTTCTAATTTATTAATATTTTAATAAAAAAATGAAAGGTTGTTTTGAGTGTATATATATATATATATATATATATATATATATATATATATATATATATATATATATATATATATATATATATAATTTTAAACTTCTACCGTGTTTACTCGCCAAGACAAGAAAAGAAAATTGTTAGAGAATTTAAAAGTCTACCGAGGTGGGACTCGAACCCACATCCCTCTGCATACGCGATACTGCCAATGTCTGTAAGTTGAAAAACTTACTATATTTCATCTTCATATATATTATTATTATATATATATATCATTCTGCCTTCTGTAGCCATTGTAATGTATTTTTTAATACAATATACAATAAAACCTTTTTAAACTGAAAAAAGTGAATATTGTATCGTTTTTAAAGTTTTGAGGTAAAACAGAAGTGTTGTGTTGTGTGTATAAAAATAATCTGAGTAATTATACTTTAAAGTACGTACATTAGCAACACTAAAATATTAATTATATTAAAGCTTCCTATAGCTATTGTATAATATATGTAATTTGAGCATTTAAGATGAATTGTTATATATATATATATTATATAATTGTATAAATGTAGAGGTATAATTAAATAAAGTAAAGTACACTGGTTGATCCTTGAAGGTATTATGAGCAACACAATTGTGTATGGTTGATAATTTATTTATAGTGCGCATACTCACTGATTCAAACAGTGTCGTTAGTAGGTCACAGAAAATGATGTGAGAACAAAGACAGAAAATGATGTGAGAACAAAGATAATTAAATTACTACAGAGCTTAGAGTAGAGAAACCCGGGTCATGTATAAATATTATACTACGTCTAACTAAGATATTGCATTATATGTTTTAGCTTAGTGAGATTATTATTAAAACAAATATTAAGATATATAATAAATAATTGCATAATAGTTATATATAGAGAGTGAGAGATTATAATGCAGATTTTTATTTTCACCTGCATAAATTATATTCTTGAGTTGAAAGGTGTATGACTGTGAATTAATTATGTATAAATTTATAGAATGAAAATATATTATGCTTTTAACTATCTAACTCTCAGCAGCATAAACTTTAACTTTACCATTGCATGGTTTGCTATAATAGTATGCAGCTTAAAAAGAAAAAGACATGCCGATTTGAAATTTTGAGGGAGTAGGAGGTAAGTAGGCCCATTCCAAAATTCTTCTACAAAATTCTTTGAGTCACATTTTAATTAGGTTTTCGTCGTATTTTTAATGTTCCCAGTCATTGGTTGATAGTCTGCACGTACTGGTCAAACAGGTGTCGAATACTTCCGAGCATCTCCGACCATAACCGAAATGAATATGACGGCCAGCGCAGTTCACACACCTACATGCATAGACTTCGTATGACAAGGTCCACGAACAAAGCAAGACTTCATGTTGTCTCCAGGTGTATTAACAATCGAGACTTTGCACCTCAGAATTTCTGAAAGTGACATTAAGTACGTAGTCTTAACCCTAAAAAGACTAATTATATTCAATTTCATACTCAAAGAGACATACCTGACCAGAATCCTTTAGTAAAATTATCTGATGCTAACATACAGTCCACTTCTCAAACAAAATTTTTAGGTTTATATATAGATGAAACATTAAGTTGGAATGATCAAATGGATCATTTAAGGAAAAAAATAAACAGGGCAAATTTTGTATTATATTCATTAAAAAATTTAGTGTCAGATAAGACCTTGTTGACTGTATATTTTGCATTTACATATTCTTTTCTTTCACTTAACTGTATTTTCTGGGGTAGCGATTACTCCAATATAAATAAAATGTTTATACTACAAAAAAGATCAGTTAGGATAATTAAAAATTTAAAACCACGTGAATCTTGTAGATCACATTTTGCTGATTTGGGTATTATGACAATGCCCTCCATATATATTTTTAATTTAATAATGTTTAGAAGGAAAAATATGGAACAATATACAGAAAATAAGGATATACATACATATAACACACGCAATAGAAATAAAGCAGTTGTACAATTTCATTCATCCACTAATTTTGAAAAAAGTCCATATTACCAAACATCAAAATTTTATGATTTTCTTCCTGACTTAATGCGAAATATAAAAATAATACATTATTTAAAAATATATTAAAAAAAGTGTTAATTTGTAAAGAATATTATGATGTAAAAGAGTATAATCTGATTATAAAATATCATGTACAGATATGCTCAAATTTGTTTCAAGAAAAAATATTGAACAGTATTCATAACAATGTACAAAAAAATATTAATAACAACAATGTAACAGTGTCAATCATGTGGTTCAAATCTTAATAAAAAATATTATAATATAATGTAAATACCTGAATATGACAAACTTCATTGTGCTTTGAATTATTGTTAGTATATAAGTCTTGACAAGATCTATGTTTGTATTGTGATTTAATCACTGTATACTGCCTAATGATCAAATAAATATTTCTAATTTCTAATTTCTAATTTCTGCTTTCATTTAGCCCGCAATCGGAAGCGGAAATCAGTAAAAAATGCGTCATATCCAGAAATTTTAAGGTGAAACTTCTTTTCTTCTTGATTCGTTTTTGAGAATAGGATGTATTTTATATACAGCCATGCACTAAACTCTCACTTTTTTTATTGTATATTATAGAAAATTCATCATTCCTTACACGTTGAGATATATTTGTGTCATTTCTACCACATAGACTATAGTTATGTTATAATATGTCTTATATAGGTAAATTTTTGCACTGGATGAAAATATATAATAAACCTTTTAAGAAATTATTATTAAGTTGCGCTTATTGCATGGAATTGAATATATATATATATATTATATATATATATTACATTGTTGGAAATTTTAATCTGATTCAATTAACCTATAGAGTAGATCTGTTCGTAAACACATAATTAATAAAACAAACAACATAAGTGATAGCTAGTTATAGTAACATGTCATTTTAACGAAACAAGATCAATATAAAAAAATAAGTCTGTATTGCTGATGAAACGTTAATTAAACTTTCTTTTATTCCACTCTGTTGTTTTCTTCAGTAACATAAACTCTAATATATTATGCAGTAAAATTAAGTCAGATAATTAAATGTTATTTCCCTGCTGTATAAGAGGAACAAAATGTTTAGAATTACTCGTTTTTTTTTTTTTCCTAGTACGTTTGTCACAGCTATATACACATAAAAGTTTTTATACAGCATTACATAAAGCATAAAGTTACATTTATAATTGTAACAGCAAAACAAGAAGTATTGAAAAGGATTCAGTTAAAAAGTTGATAAATATGTGGGTGGCTTTTAGTACTTCTCTTTCTTATAAAAAGAAAGTTTACTTATGTTTTTTACACTTGTACTTGTACGTGCATGTATGAAAAATAACGCTTTTTTAAAAAAAGTTTATTTATTTTATTCAATAGAACATAATTATATTATGCATGAGTTTTAACAAAGTTTTGGTGGGTGTAGCACTTAAAAAGCATCAAAAGCACCAAAACAAAAATGTGACAGTTTTATCGGTATAATAAAAAAAGAGAATATTAAATATTAGCAAAGCTTAATTAATTAGAAATAAATTTCTTGAATCAATATAATGTATAAAATATATGTTCATAGAATAATGCTTGCCGCTGAAAAGTTCCGTTTACTGCCTTGTTTATCATAATCACCATGCTCTGTTTAGGGGGCATTCTTGGCGGGTTGGCCGAGCGTGTCGGACGTGTCTCGTGTGTGTTCCGTGCTGAGTATATAGTAAGATGGGTGTAACTCTACAAGTGTGGCGCGCCAGAATAGGCTCGTTTTTTGGCCATTTTATTCGTCGCAAGAGTTCTACGACTGCTGGAATACATTCATCGAGCACATCATCTCATGGACCATCTTGTGATAAAGGTTTTCAATATGTTAAGCTTCCCTTTTGTATTATGCTAATTGTTGCTTTACTGCTTATGAGTGGTGTTGAGACTAATCCTGGCCCTGATCCCTCACTAGCTGATATTCTGACTTGTATGCAGGATACTAAGTCAGTATTACAACAAAACATAACTGACAGTAAGGCTGAAACGTTGAGTGCAATTAGTGATCTTAATGCAAAATTGACAGATGTTGATAACAATGTTCGTTCGCTCCAATCAGATTTAAAAGACGCTCAAGTACAGATTGATCAGCTTGCTGATTGTAATAAACAATTAACTGATAGAGTTGAATTACTTGAAGAAAAATCGAGGAAGAAGAATGTTATTATTTATGGTTTAGCTGCAACATGTGATAATGAGAATGTCACTGAAACTGTAATAAAATTTTTCTCTGAGAAACTGAGTGTTGCGATTGGACATTCCGACATAGAAAATGTATATAGATTAGGTAAAAAGAAGTCTGATCGACCAATTTTGATTGAGTTTGCTAGGTTTAATACTAAGCAAGAAATCTTTAAAAATGTTAAAAAACTGAAAGGATCAAATGTGTCTATTGGTAATGACTTAACTCTTCAGGGTCAATTTAAAAAACGTATGCTGGTTAAGGCTGCTAAACAAGCAAGAGATAGAAAACTAAAAGTTGTTATTAGTGACACGCATATCGTTGTTAATGGTCGCATTTTTCAGTATGAGGACGTGATTCGGCATGGCTGGGGTGATGATATTCTACAGTCAGTGGCAGACACCGAGATGATGAATGTTGATGATGCGTCCCAGCCTGCTCGCAAGCGCCTGCATTCTGACCTTAGCCCAGATGGAGAAGAGGAGGAGTCGGACAAGAGAGTAACGCAACCAACGATGCCTGAGGTCAGTGTACAACCGCTCTCGAAAATGCAGCCGCCGCCTCCAAGGCCGCCTGCTGCTGTTATTGATACTACTGAGAGTTTGACTGGACATGATAATATTGACAAGCCGGGAAACTCCCAGAACCCCTCTTGCACCAGCAGCAAGGGGGGGAATCGGCGAGACAGGGCCAACTCAAAGAACAGAAAAACCTAGACAATAAAAAAAATAATAATGATCCATGTAATACGTCAATGTTAAGTGTAATGAGAGATAAATTATTAACAAATTATAACAATTTCTACCAAATAAAAAACTCTCTGAGTAATAAATTTAAAAAACAATTGAAAATATGTCACATTAATGCCCAGTCTTTAAATGCACATTTAAAAGATGTTAAGGAAATAGTAAATTCTAATGTATTTGATGTAATTGCAATTTCTGAAACGTGGTTAAGTGATATTGATGATGATAACTTGTACTCAGTTCCAGGTTATAATTTTTACAGAAATGATCGAGAGGGTAAAGGAGGAGGGGGAGTTGCTGTATATGTCAGAGATAATATTAAAGTTAAAATTTTATCAACTTCTCCACGTAATTATAATTAGGAACCTGAGTATCTAATTGTTCAATTGTTAATGAAAAATATTAAGATTCTTTTCTCAGTTGTGTATAGACCCCCTAAAACTAGTTTCTTTGGACGTTTTTTAAATGATTTGTCTCCATACGTGCCACTTAATGATCATGTTATTTTGGCAGGCGATGTCAATATTGATTTAAATAAGAAAAACACTCATACTGAAATATTACAGAATATGGTAGCAGATCTGGGCATGAATATATTACCAATTAAAAATACACATAAAACTATTACTAAAAAACTTGTCACTGAAACAACGATTGATATTATTGCTTTAAATTCAAATATTATTTGTTCAATGTATGGTAAAGTCCCGGTATCGGGAATCTCTCACCATGATTTAATCTATACTGTAATGCAGATTAATAAAACTAAGTATGAACAAAAATATATCACATTCCGTGACTATTCAAAATTTCAATCTGAGGAATTTCTTAACGATGCAGCTAACACAAGGTGGGAGTCTATTGTTGATGTTATTAATATAGATGAAAAAGTGCGTAAATTTAATGAATTTATTATTTCTCTTTATGACAAACATGCACCGTTCAAAACTGTTCGTGTCAGTAAACCTAAAACACCTTGGGTAACTGCAAATATTAAGGAAAAAATTAAATTAAGAGAAAAATGGCGTGCTAAAGCTTGTAAATCAAAAATTCCTACTGATATATTGCACTATAAGAAAATAAGAAATCAAGTTAAACAGATGGTGAATTTATCATACAAAAAATTTATAGCTAAAATAATCAATATAAAAAGTAATACAACTGATTTGTGGAAGAATTTAAGGAGGTGTGGGCTGGTAAAAGCCAAAAATCAAAAGACTAATACTTCACATTCCTTAAATGATTTTAATAATAATTTTATCAGATCTCCTAAAATTGGTGATGAGGATAAATTTTATTGTGAACAAAAATATGTAAATACTGATCCTTCTTTTTCGGAAAAATTTTATTTCAAAATTGTTACTCCTGAAGAGATTAAAAAATGTCTCATGTCTATTCGTACTAATTCTAGAGGATCTGATGAAATTTCTCTTAACATGATTAAGCCAATTATTGATATAATATTGCCCTCATTATACCACATTTATAATTCCTCATTGCAGCGTGGAATTTTTCCTTCTTTATGGAAACAGGCTCTTGTAAAACCTATACCCAAGAAAAATAAACCTGTGGAAGTAACTGATTTTAGGCCTATAAGTCTACTCTGTTTTTTTGCTAAGGGTTTGGAAAAATTAGTGGCAGCTCAAGTTAATTCTTATATCAAAGACAATAGCATACTTGATTGTAATCAATCTGGCTTTAGAGAAAAACATAGTACAAATACTGCTTTAATTAAAATAACACATGATATAAGAAATGCTATGAATGAGCGATGTGTTACTGTTTCTGTATTATTAGACTATAGTAAGGCTTTTGATAGTGTCATCCATAGTATACTTCTTAGTAAATTACAGAGTCTTAATTTTTCTATATCTGTGCTTGCGTGGTTTGATTCATATTTAAGTGAAAGACAGCAAGCTGTCATCGGACCTGGGGGAAATAATTCTGATTGGTCTCATTTAAAGTGTTCAGTGCCGCAAGGTAGTGTTCTTGGTCCATTGTTATATTTACTGTACACATTTGATATTGGCAAGGTTATCAGATTTTCTAAGTATCATATGTATGCGGATGATCTCCAATTATATATCCATTGCAAGCCTGAAAATGTTAATGAAGCAGTAAACCTGATCAATGAAGATATTGAGGCATTAGTTAATTGGTCAAAAATCCATGGATTGGAAATTAATGAAGGTAAGACGCAATGTATTATAGTTGGAGATAGTCACTTGCTTAGTGCAGTTGGTAATGATGTTAATAGGATCAGAGTTAAAGGAAAAACAATTGAATATGTGGATAAAGTTAAAAATTTGGGTATTATTATGGATAATAAAATGGCGTGGTCTTCTCAAGTTAGCGTAATTTGTAAAAGGGTTTATGGTGTTCTTCATCACCTCTACAAATTTAGGGCTGGCACGCCAGAAAAGGTTCGAATTTTGTTAGTTAATACTCTTGTGATGCCTGTTTTTGACTATTGTGATACTATTCTCTGTGATATGCATGTTGAAGATGTTAAAAGATTACAAGTTATGCAAAATAATGTTATGAGATACATTTTTTAATATTAAGGCTCGTGAGAGTGTTACCCCATATTATAAAAAATTATTATGGCTGAAAATTGAAGAAAGGCATAATTTGCATATGCTTATATTAATTTATAAAATTATTAATAATATATTGCCTTCTTATTTGAGTAATATACTTATGAAATACAGTAGAGTTTGTCAAAGAGTTACTCGCACCCACGCTCTTTTTTTGCAGATGCCAATCTCTAATTGTTATAATTTCAAAAATTCTATGGCTGTTAAAGGTGTAAAATTGTGGAACGAATTGCCTTTTGCTATCTGCTCGAGTAAATCTTTGGCTATTTTTAAAAAGAAAGTTAACAATTATTTGCTGGTAAAGTGTAATTTGAAAGCTAAAATTTAAGTATGTATATTGTTTGTTTTGTATATAAGTATATTGTTTGTATGTATTTTACTTTTAGTGTTATAATTTAATCACCGCTTATTATATGGTAATGAATATTTTATAAATTAAATTAAGTGTGTTTTATAACTATTTATAGTCTATATTATTATCTAAAATTTTCTAGTATATATAATAATGTATTAATATTTTAATATTCATATAGTTCCTGCAGTGTTAATATTTTTGTTTACAAAGTGTTAATTTATTTAAATAGTGAGTGTATATAGTGAATGAGTGAAAAGTGATAAAGGTGATTAATATTTGTGATATTTACATGAAAAAGATTTTGAAGAAAATATTGCTGTGTTGTACAATGATATATATACTTTTACACAAGTTTAAATTGTTTATTGTGATTATTTAATTATCTATGTTTTTCTTTCCAGCAAAATCCCATACTGTATTTTATTGGCGGTTAGGTGTAAGAGTGGGCTTGCCTAAACCTCGCCGCAATAAAGCAATTTTCTATTCTATTCTATTCTACATGACCAAAATGTGTCAATTGCCCCAAAATACCAACCAACCAACCAGCCACGCTCTGTCAGTATATCACAATGGTGATTAACAAGGCTGCAAAAGGGATTTTTTCAGAGTCAAGGAGTGTAATAAATGCAAATACCTATTATACCAAAATGGGCCATATAATAAGACTTCTGAGTCTTATAGAGAGATTGCAGTGAAAAAAATTTAATACGTGGCTCCTCTGATGATTTTGCATGAATAAATGACTAAATAGCCGACCAAATAGAAGAAGTGTGGCGCAGTGCATTTGACCGGGTCTCGTCAGATCACCGAAGTCAAGCAACGCCGAGCGTAGTTAGTGGTTGTCATGGGTGATCATTTTTGACAAAAACAACGTTTTCCACCCCCAGCAGGGGTAATTTGTAGCGCTTTTCCACTATGTGGTTTCCCTGGCTTTGGACCATTGCACTTCCGGTCCATTAACAAAAGCTAGAGCGTCCATCCTGGCTGAGGTTTCCACGTTTCCCTCAGTCACAGGCAAATGTCGGGATAGATTGCAAGACCGTGGCCGCCCCCGTTCCCCGTTCTGTAAGAGCCCGCAAAACACTCAAGTTAGAGGGTAGCGAAAAGTTCAGGTTTTCAGACTTATTGTAAAAGTACCCAATCGTAGCTTGTTAAAAAAAGAAACAATATCCGAGTGTTAAAATAAATTTTATATTTACTTTTATTCTATCATCGGGACAAGTGTGAACTCCAGTATTTTTATTTTACTTCCTGTAAGACTTGGTCTTAGACTGTGCTATCTGTATTGTGATATTTATAATTATTATGAAATACACCTGAAATATGGATGATGTAAGAAACGTTACTGAGTGTTAGACGTTAGATTATTTATGTATTGTTTTTTTTTTTTTTTTTTTTATCCGTCACCTTTATATCTTAATATTTTTTATATAAAAACAAATACAATGAATTAATGAATTTTGCAAGTTTTTAACATATTTAATGCAAATACTAAGAAGTTGTACTTCTAGGTCTTAAAATATTTTGCGAGGAATATATTACATTCTTAACATTATTCTTTCTACAGGGAAAATTTTAAATAAAACTGTAAAAAGAGGGGGAATAAAGAAAGTAAATTACATGTTCAATCATTTGAACTGGAAACATGCTCCATTATAAAATTCAAGGCTTTAAATTTGAGATGTTTGTGAAAAGCCTTGTTGATTTCTTTGTCAGTTCATTGTGAATGAAGTCAGAAAGCTATTAAGAGCAGGTGTTTTCTAGAAAAGTAGTATCATTAAATTCAATCGTTCTGTTTCAATGCTAATATATTATATAAATTGAACAAAGGGTACAATATAAAACCATATCATTATATAATATATTTTATATTTATGTGTGTATTTCAACTTTTAATTGAAATAGCAACTGTTCTATTTTATAAGTATGGATTGTTGAATTCATGGAATAAATTATATACCGTTGATCGTACAAAAATACTATTATTATTGTTATTTATGAATATTCTCTTATACTCACAAAACATACAATATACTGTATATAATAAGTTATTCTGTTTTCATGTATATTTTTAATTAGTTCATGAAAATTAATCGGAATTATTTTTGAGGATAAATAAATGTATCAATTTTCAGTTGATTTCATATTAATAATCATGAATTTTCTGAAGATTTATCCTTTTTATTGCTTTGAAATTGTCAAATTATCACAATTTCTAAGGTAACAAAAAAATTCCATGCTAATTGTGGGTGCGAATAAAAGTATTTTTTATTACTTAAATTCACCCTTTGCAACAGAGTATAATAATTTTTATGCTGTATATAATTTTTTTATTAAGCAATGGTCTCTTATATTTGTACCAGTTTCTGAAACAACAGTTGGCACGATATGCTGTAGTATAATAAGCTAACAATATTGAAAATAAATAAATATCTGAATGAGGATTTCAAGAAATGCATAATTTACATGTATGCACATGTAGTTGGAATAGGTCACTGTATAGTAATATCAGTGCTACTCTAAGCTTATATTATTATTTATAACATTAAAGAAAGTTTTCTGACGAGGGTTCATTATATAATAAATGGTAATTGAATCTTACCGGACTGTTTCCACTCGTCGATTTTGTTGTAGTACGTCGAGAAACTTGAGCACTGAATTTTATTATTATCACTTATACACTTCAGGTGCACCTGTTTTCTTTATAAAGAAAACAGGTTAAATACAGTAGAAAATAGTTGATATTTATTCTCATATACATATAATATATATTATATTATAACAAAAAATATTTTTTGCACATAAAGAGAAATAAATAAATTTAAATAATTAATTCATGTAGATTTGTGGTATAAAAGTTGAACATTTATTGGAATTAATTTCTGCTCTAGAAAAGAGGCTGTAAATTATATACCAATTAACACTAATAAAAGAAGAGAAAAAGATAAAGGCAGTCATAAGCATTCATGTTTGCTGAAGAAAGAGAGAGATAGAGAGAGAGAGAGAGAGAGAGAGAGAGAGAGAGAGAGAGAGAGAGAGAGAGAGAGAGAGAGAGAGAGAGAGAGAGAGAGAGAGAGAGAAATAATTTATTTACTACCATTATGCAACAAAACTGATGTTAAAAATAGTTTTAAAGACGTGTGTGAAATATTCTTTGATGTGTCCAGATGCTCACTACGGATTTTGTTTTACATATAAAAAATAAAATCATCGCTAAACAAAAAAGGTCCAAAGTATCAAAGAAACTTCTCAGACATCAATGGAATAAAAAGATAAGAAAGTTAGATTGTTTATTTATTTATTTATTTTCTCCGAAATAATAGGATAACAAATTCTCTGAAAAACAACCCACAAAAAATACATAATAATATATACGCAGTTGTAAATTTACAAATTTTATTTTAGAATCGATCCAGTGAAATTAGTTCCCGGATACATCATATCAAAAATATGAAAAGTGATGTAGTATAATATATAATACTGTATTATAATGATAGGATGCAATGCACTTAATTATTATTATATATATATATATATATATATATATATATATATATATATATATATTTCAAATGGGTCAAGGAGAATTTGGGGGAATACTCCTGAAGGTTCTGCGTTTTTCCACCAGGTGTGAAGTATCTCTATTGAACAATATTTGTAAATTATGAATTTAAAATAATTACCAGTTCTCTTCTAAACTCATTATTTAATAATCAGATCATTAAAGTTGATAAAAAGAACATTCGGTGTAGTTTACGAATTGTGGAGACATGTGGAAGATATTGTTTTTTAAATTAACGCATGAGTTATTTATATCCTAAAATAACTGATGCCATGCTACAGAAATCAATATTCCTCACTCTTTTGTTTTTGATAAATGAAATAGGATATTTTAAAATTTTTAAAATATTTTCAATGCCTTATAATGTGATTATTATTTTTATCGATGATATGGATGCCAAGGAAGAAAACATTTGAAAACAACATAATGAAACAATTAAATACATAATATAGAAATGGAAATATATTATATTTTTAAGGATTATTATCACTAGTCTTAGGAGATGGTGAATCACTTTGAAAATTATAGTAAACCTTCTTTACATTTATAACATAAATTTTCAGCAAAAAAAAAAAAAAAAAAAAAAAAAAAAAAAATGAAGCAAAAGTCTGTCTAGTTTTTGAGATATACAGGATACAAATAGTGAGAATATCATTGGAAATATGGCGGCCATTAGTCAAATCAAGTCAAATCAGCATCTTTTTCAACTAAAAAATTAATATCTCAAAAATTGGGCTGAATAACTATATACTTTTTTTACTTCAGAAAGTGAACAATCATTTTGTTCTCTATATATGTTCTGATCTAAATTTCATATTTTTTTACCATAAAAAAATAATTACACTAATGACAATAATCTTTAATACCTTTTTTTTTCATTTTATTACAGCACAGAAAGTGAAGAAACAAATTTTAAACTCAAAATTGGCAATAAAAGATTTCATTCGATGATTTTTTTTTCTTCTCAATCGAAACTGTTTTTCTGCAGTATAACTGAATTGCTTAAAATAATTTGTGATCTTAATTCTTTTATTAACATTACAACTAGTTTCCGCTACTACCAGAAATGTATGTTTTTAATTTATACTTGGTGATGCCAGAATATAATAAATAATATGGTGATGCATAATTAATTATAATACAATTAACCAAATTATAAAATAACCCTTACTGATTCAAACTCATTAATCTACAATTACGCAAACATCTGCAAAATGTACACCTCGTGAAGAACAACATGAACTTTAGGGGCTCTTTTTAGGGGCGTTGTTAAGCATCATAATACTCGTATAATTATGTATAGTACGTGATGTGTTCCACAATGATTTTGGAATGCATGCAACTTCAGTAAATCATGCAAAGGTATACGTACGGGAGTTTTATGTTTACGTTTTGGGTAGCACGGAGATACCCGAAGCCGCCTGAAGATCTTCGGGATGTAGGCAGAATACCTTAAAATCTATATAGGCTGTACGGGGTAACGTAATTCACAACATCTCTTTTTTAATAAAATTTTTGGTCGCCAAATATTTTTCTTCAATATCATTGGTTCTTCTTGTCACCATTTGTTAATATATTCGAAATATTTCTTTAAATTATGAACTGTCTGTGAAATATTTATTAATATAGGACTAAATTTAATATAAATTCTTACTTTAATTCTTAATGCCTGACAGAGTTTTTCTTTACTATTTCAATGAAAGACTTTGTGATGTTGTCTGTTTTCTTTTCATATATCTTTAAAATATACGTTCATATTGCGTCAGCAAAATATTATTGATTATGAAACACGCAAATATTTCTTAAACGTGGAGAGAGAGAGAGAGAGAGAGAGAGAGAGAGAGAGAGAGAGAGAGAGAGAGAGAGAGAGAGAGAGAGAGAGAGGAGAGAGAGAGAGAGAGAGAGAGAGAGAGAGAGAGAGAGAGGAGAGAGAGAGAGAGAGAGAGATGAAGACATTTTACATAATGTTCCTCCAACGTATAATTTTGATTCACCTAAATTCTATAATTATACTGTGATTTATAATTAGTCGTGGTACAAAATTATACATATGTACATCACTAACTTTAAATCTGCTTAATATCACTAATTAATAATTACACATATATAATAGTCTAAATAATTATTATGTATGCTACATGACAATATTAGATAATTAATGTCATTGTATTATAATATAATAATAGCATTATATCCTATGTATGTATATATATATTTTTTTTTTTAGTTTTTAATCAAACCCT